>MPNW01000348.1:69000-117449 GCA_011800805.1 Hirudo medicinalis
TCACAATATTATTATTATTATTATTATTATTATTATTATTATTATTTATTAATTAATTAATATTTATATGTAAATATGTTAGCAAGAAGTAATGTTGTTAATGCAGTTAACATTAAATATCAAGAACTTTTTTGTGCCTTTAAAGTATTTTCAAACATTTCAGTTTTGAAATATTTAATGGTATTTAATCAAAAATGTTCAAATATTGATTTTTAAGTAGTTTAAATTAAAATTAAATCATAAAATGACTTTAAAATGTCACAATTAATTCAAACATTTTTTGTTCTAATTTGAAATTCAATATCAAAGTTCACATTTTGAAACGCTAACCTGCTATGAGTGGCTCAGAGGTCGAACCAATCACAAGTCAGATCTTCAGTTCATCGTCCAATGGCGAGAGAGTATTGATTTTTCCAGAGCTTTTATTGGTGCAACTAAACGGAGGAGGAATGTAGAACCGAGCTTGGTGGGCGGAGTTTCATGCAGTCTTCACTCCTCATTCACTCATTCACTCCGAGAATTTGGAAATTTTTCTCAAAATAACTTACAATTAATTTTGTTCCTTTCAATTAATTTGAAATAAAAAGAATCCAAAAATTATTTCTTCAATGCCTTGGCACTCGAGTGAGAATCCCTGTCCTGATGAGGTCCCGCAGAATGTCTCCACTTTTAACCACTTCCCCTTTTATGTTGCTCTTAATCCGGATAATCCGAGGGAAAGCCTCTCTTGAAGGCTCTTTCTGGAATTTTCTCAGACCCCAGGTCATGCCAGGAACATGGATTGAAAGGTGCGCCCCACCTTTTCCATCCTGATATTTTACTGATAAAATTATGGTTATTAATATTATTATTATCATTATTATTATTGTTATTATTATTATTATTATTATTATTATTAATTACTGTTATTGTTGTTTAATTAACTTCTAAGGATTAATATCGGAATATAAGAGACCGGTATTGTAAATCTTTTGAAGGAACAAAAACATCCGTAGGTATTTATTGAGGAGGTCACCCTGTTTAAAATTACAATTAAAAGTAATTGACAAAATATTTTCTATTAAAGGATCGTAACTAATTAGAAATTCACTTAAGTGGTTCAAACACATATCCACCTGTTCAATGAAGACAAAATGAGTGGTGCTTACCTGTCCACCAATCAAATCATATTTTTATTTGCTCAGAAGATTTCACCTCAATCAAATAATGAAGAAGATGCTAAAGCAAATAAACAATTTGAATGTCAATATTCTCGGTGACGTCATCATGACCTCGTTGATTCTAGCCAATAGGAAGCGTTGTTTATTTTTATCTTCGTTCCAATTTGGAGCCTAGGTGACGGCACTGATCTCAAGAAGCAGAAGTCGAAGAGGTCAGACAGACGTTCAAGGTCAAATGGTCTTCAGTAAGTTTGTCATTGCCTACAAAATTAAGCTCATGTGTTTGAAATAAATATTTGTGAGTGAAGTAATGACAAATCAAAGGGAATAAAAATTTGCAACTCTACAGGAGATCTCCATCATCGTCTGTTTAATTTCACGCAACGTGATGATCCGAAATGAAATAAAATTCTCACATAATCACGGCATCGTCTCGGCCATATTAGTCCTTTGCTGTAGCTTCGAGTATCCGTGTCTTTGTCTCCGACCGTGCAAAGAACAGTTCCTCACGCGTGCTTCAAGGCAGAGAGTGCCATATATAAACTGGTCTGTAGTTGCTGTTCGGGCGTTAGATGGATAGACGTAAAGACGTGCTAAGCGCTGGTAAGCAGTTTAAAGTTAGGATTATAATTCCCTCTATCCATGCTTACAGTTTAATTCCGATGTCGTGTGTTGGCTGAAGTTTTTTTCCAAAACACCACCTCCACTGGATGAGCACTTAATTCTCCGATCTGACTGATTATCGTCTTAATACTTCGCGATCAAGGATGTGCTCGGGTCCAATTTGTATCTCTCCGAGCGTTTTAACTTCCCAAAATTTTTAATTGCTCCCTCGATATGTTGACTCCAGTCATGTACTTTTTTAGGTACGTACTTCGACAGACAGAACTCGATAGCCAATTTACAAATCTCCGAAGATCAAGAGGAAATGTCGAGCTACGAAGGGTACATGTACAGGGGGGTATACGCCGGACACCAGGTGCCCTACCATCACCCGCACGCTCCTTCCTCGGGCTTTGGGTCTTCGCATTCTTCGAATGGATTCCAGGCCACTTTGGGGGGAGGTCTGTCGGGTTCCTCTGGTCTGAGCCACCCTGGACTCCACCAGAACCACATGAGGAAGACTTCGAGTGCCTCGGTGCCGAGTCATTCTTCAAGTTTTGCAGCTGCTTACAACCTCTGCCTACCCACTTCTAACGTGGATCTCATGCACGCTGCCATGGCTTTTCCAGGTAGCAATATTATTGAATTTGTGACTTATTATAGATATTAATTATTGCATGTTGTTCGAATAGAATTAGTCACATACTTGTGGAGTTTATGCGAATGTAAGTTGGCTTGTTATTGTAATTTTTAATCAACAATTTAACTATTATTATGTAATATTAATATAAAGAAATAAAAAAACTTTAAATTGCACGAGTCTGATAAAAATCCAGTGGCAATTTATGAAATGTTAAATGAATTTATCTCAATATATAGACATTATTTTTGACATTTTCAGACTAAGTACTTATCGCGTAATTAATTCTGTTGTTGCGCAATCAGACTGTTTTAAGTCGTTGATCTCATTTACGAGTGACTTTATTCAATTGTACACAAAACTTACACCGTCAATCAGATAGTTCAACATGGCACTGGTCACTTGCATAATTGCAACCAGACTTGCATGAATCTGTAACCGTATTACGATTATTATTAATCAAACCAACCAATCACTGATTTAATCGATCAATACCTTCGAATATTCATTTGAATCCAGGAAGCGCCAGAAAGCAGAGACGAGAAAGAACGACATTCTCGAGAAACCAGTTGGACATTTTGGAATCTCTCTTCAAAAAGACGAGGTATCCCGACATATTCATGAGGGAGGAAGTGGCCCTAAAGATCAACCTGCCAGAATCTAGGGTACAGGTCAGATGACTTTTGACACTTGTCGGTTATGCTAACCTGTGCATACATCATCGTTGGCGCAATGCGATCAAACATGCGCTGTACTCGACAACGAATTTACTTACACCGATCTGTGACCGGATTTCGATCAACTTTTAAGGTTTGGTTCAAGAATCGACGTGCCAAATGTCGTCAGCTTCAAAAATCAACCGATCAGGCTTCTTCCTTACAGAGGAACACCAACAGCACATCGACCAACAACAACATGCTCACATCGACCGTATCTCGAACAGCAAACTCGGCCGTTACTTCGATCGCCAAAACGAAGACGTCGACATCAACGAGCTCGATGGTTAAAATCAAAAGATCAGACACCCCTAACTCTAACAACGACTCTCCTACCACTACCCGACCCGTCACCCCAACCAATCACAGGGTCTCATCCAGATCTCCCGACAAACTCCGCATGGATTCACCGACCTACCCCAGTGGATCTTGCATCGGAAATTCCACTTCATCCACGGGTCGTTCGAGCAAGGGTTCCGATCATTTCCTCCAAGGGAATTTCATGGGTACGGGTGTACTCAAGAACATGACCTCTCCGTGGCGTCAATCGCAGCCTCGTACGGCTCATCTTACCAACTCACGGACCCCTTGTCTGCTTTCCACTCCGGTTCAAACTTGTTCGGTTGTCACTCTCCTCAGTCCTTCTCACCATCTTCTTTATTCTTGGACGCACGTGGATCTCTGACGTCATCATCGACATCCATACCGGACTCCTCAGCTATTTTCTATCAGCCATCTTCGTTTTCGACATCATCGCTCCTGCCGACGTCATCGTCGTTGACATCCTCCTTTTCAAAGCAGCTTGGGAGTCTTACGCTGGAAACTCCTTACAACTTCAACTACCATCCAACATTATTCCCGTCGTCGTCGTCCTCTTCGCCAACTTTTTCCAGCTCATCCTCCGTCGTCATCATTCCACCGCAAACCTATTATGGTTCGGCATTCGGATCTGGCTATTCACATCCTCACCTTCCACCCTACCCATGTGGGGAGTACATTTCATCGCTGCCCATCCATCCATCGTCCACCTCACCATCGCCGACCAATAACAACTCAGAATCCTCGTACAGCAACCCCTGCAATCAATACGCCTCACCTGGATTCTTCACACCCGGATCTTTGGGAGTCGAGTATTCCAACCATGGTGCAGATTACAAAGGACTTGGCGCTTGTGCTTCAAAGTTTCAAGCTCTGTAGGAGACTTAGATTTGGAATTTCTACCCTTCAAGAATGTGTCCAAATTTCGTCAAAATGTTTGCAGGTTTAGAAGAAAACATAGAAATGATTGAATAATTCGAATAATGATTTTAAATTGTTTACAAACATTGAAGTCGTGAATAAAAGTGTCTGTGTGAGATAATGAAGGACTTGCTTGGCGTTTCAAATTGGACGATTTTAACTTGGAAATTTTTGTCACTCAAATCAAAATTCGTTTTGTGAATTATAATTCACTGATTCATAATTTTAATTTATAATTATTATTAATAATTATATTTCATTGATTTACAACTTTTTTTATTTTACATGTAATGATAATCTTGAAGAAGCTCTTGCGAAGTGTTTAGATTATTCAAGTTTCTATCAAAATATAAATTAAAGTAAATAATAAATAATAGGGTCTATTATATAATAATCAATAATAATATTAATAAATAAAAATTAATAAATAAAAATAAATAATAAATAATAATAGCAATAATAATAATAATAATAATAATCACTAATGATATTTAGAAACCTATTTTAAATATTCCAAATCGTTGATAAGGGAGTTGAAAAAACATGATCACAGCTAAATATAAGTGCAATCACGAGCACAAAATTCTTTCTTCATTGGGAGTTAAAATGAATTTCTTGATGAATTGAATGATGCATTCCAGGGGTGGTTCAAGACATTTTACATTATTTCCTCTTTTCATACGTAATTTGAGCTTCGTCACCGAAACCACGACCTGTGTGGGTCTTTACAATGCGCCTGAAATTTTAGGGCATTTAAACGATTAATTAATTAATTTTAAACGCCATGAGAACAACCAGGAAATCGATTCTTTTAGCAACCAAATCTAGTTTCATCTTTATCGTTTATCGTTTAATTTATTATCTCCACGAATTACACGGAGACCATTTGTTGATCCTTAATAAATGGAAATATGTCCAATCCATCCGTCCATCTAACCGTTCCATGTTCAGCGGAGTGGATGCGATGGAGACAAATTTAATGGAAAATTCTCCAGTTTCATGACGCGAACGGCGCATAAGCCATCAAGTAATCGCACCTAATGCCTCTCTCGGCGCCATTTCTAGCGCTTCGTGATGTCGTCTGCCACCTCCTCATCGTTGGAGATGCATTTCATATCTATGGTTTCATATCTATGCTTTCTTAGATATTTAACTCTTCAAAGAGGCTCAATTTAATGGAATGCCAAAGATGTTTTTAGGTTGGTGATGAACATCTGCATTTTAAATTATTTAACTTGAATAAATAAATCTAATTAACATTTTTCTCTGCGATCAGATAATTTAAGGAGTCAATTTGATTTGGTTTCATTTTTAAATCTTTTTATTAATTCGTTTTGATTCCAAGCTCTTCATTTAGTAGGGTGACTCAATTTAATTTTGATAGAAATGGCTTTGTGAAAATTTTCTGACATTTGATATGTTCCACTCTTTTTAAATCAACAGGATATTTTTCATCTTTAAATGTTGTTTGGAAACTAGTGACTGCATTTGAGTTTCGAATCGGATGAATTATTTCGTGAAATCCACAACAAGTAATCTTCCATCGAACTTATTTAGGAATACAAACGTAGCGTCATTCATTATTTGGATGTAATTAAAAGTTTTAACTTCTTGAAATCAATACCTCAAAGTTTTGAACTTCTTATGAAGCAACATTCAAAATTTAATTTGTCAGTTCAAGTACATGCAATTTTAATCCAAGAAAGTATGGCATCCATAAATTTAACAAATCAACGAATGTAAAGATTTACTGGGGTCATTATCATGTCTTCCATTGTGTCGCAGTCATTCTATTGATATCACTAGCACGATGGATTTCAACTTCAGAATTATGCAATCATTAAGGCATCTTAATCTCCTTTCAGTATCGGACCCTTTATCGTGGTTGCTTTTGAAGGTTTCTGAAAACCGTCCTGCCATGACTCAACAAGCGAAACCATGTGAAGGTTCTAATCATTTGATATTTGTGCTTTGTGGCGAACATAATCACTTGTCCAGCTGTTAAGTTATGAAATTCATCTTTTTCTTCTTGAACATGTAATAATCTCCAACCTTAGACTTCAACCCCTTCTCAGTTGCAAATTATTTTCAGTGTTTTTATTCATTGTAAATTAATTTCATGTACAATGTTGAAGGAACTTTTGGCACATCGCATTGCCTGAGGTGTCTGGAAAACTAAAATTTTCAGACCTACACTGTAGTACGAAGAATGAATCGTTAATGAAAATCTAATTTTAAAAGAAAAGTTGGTACAAATTAAAGAATGAAATTTACAAAAATTACTCATCGTGAATCCGTCGTTTTCGCGTGAAAATTTACGATATCGAATGACTTTTTGATAAATTTAAGATCTCGTTCACTTTAATTAAATTGTTTAACATTACGGGAATAAATTCTATTGTCAACCTCTGACATTATATCGGAGCTTTCAACAGGATAGCACATTAATTCCGGCATATTGTCCGCCAGCATAATTTTGTAAATAGCGGGGTCCCGGTCGTGATGCGCATTTGATGCCCGAATATCTTGAAAGTTATTTTTCTGAAATCCGAACATAATGGTCCTCCAGACTTTGGAATTTAGCGAATGTCTCACGGATAGTCCGTTTTTTCGCGAAAAGGTCCATGCTCACGAAAAAGAAATTGAAAAAACCAGCAAATCCATCAAAGGACTCGTGAAGGAATGCAGTGACCTGCTCAGCGCCGCATCTCGTAAGTTAGATTTGAAGTTTAAGGAGTATTACAAATGTAAAATGAAATCCTTTTAATGTCAAACTGACGATTCGCATTGTTCATGTTTATTTTTTTAACCCAGTTGTTCAATAATATGGTCGTTCTAAAATTTGTACTGTATAGGGATTATTGACACCTAATAATTTATTGTTAATAATTGTATATTCTAAGTTTAAGTTTTTGATTTATAAATTTAACCTGATTTCAATTAAATTTATGCTATTTAAAGGCTTGTGGCATATTTTGAGAATGTTAAGTGTTTTAAATGAGCTGAGTAAGGATAAAATAAATACAGCTTGTAACTTTTTGATAGCAGAATTGCTTTTGATTTGCCATGAAACATGAATGCACATTCTAGCCTCAACATTTTGCTTGATAAAATTGTACTCACTTGTGAAAACCAAATATTTCCAAGTCGTGCCCTTAATTTGAAGATGTCATCTGATGTCTTTGATTATGTTTTGTACATAATCAATTTGTACTTTTTTTTAGAATTGTCCAAGGCTCAAAGAAGTTTTTCCAAACTCCTAACTGAATTTGAATTTGAGTGCATCGGTACCGAGAAGACCGACGATGAGATCTTGATAGGTGAGCCAATCGATCCACCTCAGCAATCACATTTTCATTGTTTTGTTCCACTTCCTAGAGAAATCTCTGAGTGAATTTGGGAAGATTGTTTCCACAATCGAGGATGCAAGGGAGAACCTGGTGAGTAAATCCATCATCACACTTTCTTGTTGCTTTTGTTCCAATTTAGTTGCAAACAGGTGCTGGAAAAGTGGCAACTGTCGTGATGATCGTCGACGACGATGATGATGTGATGCTTAAGAGAAGAGGTTGATGATGATCTCGTGATGATTGTTGATGTTGGTGGCGATGGCGACGTGATGCTTAAGATTGATAATGATCTTGTTTTCAAGTTGGAGAGGGTGAGAACAGCAGTTCTGGGTCCAATGCATGGCTTTAGGAAGGATAAAATCGGAGAAGTTAAGGTTCGTTCGTTCATTTCCTCTGATTTTTATTTTCCTATAAAATTTATTCGGAGCATTTATTTTTTATTCGATTCTTCCGGTGGCCTGATTCTTGCAAGTCGACCGTATTCTTTTGTCAAACCTGCTTCTAATCGATTGCATCTCTCCCACAATTTATACTTCGTCAAAATTCAAAAGATTTTAAAAATTTGCAAAAAAATTCCTGCATGTGATGTTAAAAACCGTGCACGATCGTGAGACAAAAGCAGGACGCCGAAATATTTGTCACGGGCCCGTGCGTCGTCGTCGCTCGCGAACGACGAGGTAGCGGTGTTGTTGAGCTGTTGCAATGTTTGTGTCATCTTTATTTCTGCAAACATTTGCAAATCATTCGAGACAGTCTTCTGTTCTCAGAGTTGGTTACACTCTTGGTTCGCTTAGCAAACACAAGCCAGGGAAGTTTGCAGGTTACAAAAGTCTCCGACGACATCATTTCTCGAAAGAGGATCTTCGGAATTCGGCATTTTCGAACACCACGAAAATAACTCGAATTCAGATATTTATTTCACTATTTTCAACATTTAAACATCTAAGTGAAACAATTTATTTATTCCTGCAGAAGTTTAGGCAGACATTCGAGAAACAAACATCGAAGTTCTACCAGTCACAAGAAAGATACCTTGGTTTGAAACCAGCAAAAAGCTCAGAGACTCAACTTGCAGAGGTAAATGTCTCAAGTCCACAGATTCATCATAATCATCATCGTCGTCGTCATCATCCGCCATCATCATTATCAAAACATTCTTCATAATGGCCAAATTAGGATGATTGAATGATGCATGAAAGTGTCTCAAAGTGATGATGATGATGATGACGACGAACTCGGTGGTGATGATGATGATATATTTATTTCAAATGAAGGAATGCATGCATGCAAATCCAGGCTTAGACATAAAAGTTTAAAAATCAAAGCAGTTGCGAGGTTGAAAACTTCTTGCATCTTGTGACCAACAAATTCATTTGAATTAATGCAGCGTGCCATAATTGAGGGGATCTATCCTTTGTTTACACCACTTTACACAGGACAACCTGTTAATTGAGCGTAATTGGATGTTTCTGTTTTCTACTCGTTAAGCTTGAGTTTCTACGACGACGGCGACCCTCTCGTTACGACTTGTAACGACTCGTCTGAGTTTGTTTTCGTGTTCGTACTGAATGTTAATGCTGCAAACACCATGTTAATGCTACAAACTACAAACACCATGTTAATGCTACAAACTACAAACACCGCTATTACGAGATTCTCGATTGCACGTCTGCTGCGATTACACTGCCTGCCCTGAAAGCACAGACAATGGGACGGTGATGATAATGATGACCACGACGATGGCGGTGATGATAATGGTGTTTCCCTGACGACGGCGACGCGTTAAATGACGTCACCGTGGCAATTGCAGGCAGACGAGTCGGTGGACCAGGAGAGGAAGGGGTTCTGCCGGGAGTCGATGGATTACGTGCTGATGCTGCAGGAGGTCCAAGAGAGGAAGAAGTTCGAGTTCGTGGAATTGGTAGGCATCCCTCCAGGATATTATCTCGATTTTCTTCTCGCTTCTAATTGGTCCAAGCATTCTTTTTATAATTATGCAGAAGAATGTTCGTTATTTTTAATCACTGATTCATACGTTCTCTATCTTTTTATGCCCTGAATATGTGGGCTGCAGGTTGTTTGAACTTTGAACTTTTGCATTACGAATCCTCCATTTGCCAGATTAGCAAATTGTCGCTTAAATATTAGTTATTATTGATTTACATTGTTATCGACAGCAATACGTGGCATGATATAAATGCGTATTGCTTTGGGTTTAGATTTTCTACGACTTAGAAAAGTTCCGTGCACGAGTCCAAACATCTGTTGAGAATGTATTTTGTTTATAAATTCAATTTACGATTGTCGAAAAATACACAAGCACTCGGATCATTGCTGAGCAATGGTATCACGATTTCAACATCTGCACTTACCGATGCTTTGTCTATCGACCATCACTCCACACTTCGACAACTACCGACCGTCGTTGTTGTCGAAGAGGCCTGAGGCTGTTGTCGACTTCGATGTTTCACTTGGTGTTTTGAACTATTGATGATGATGATGATGATGATGATGACAGATATTGTTGATTTTCCAGCTCCTCCAGTTCATGTTCAGTTGGTTGACTTTCTACCACGAAGGTTTGAAATATTTTCACATTAAAAAGTTTGATTAGTGATTTATTCAGCCTTAAATTTTGTGCTCATCGACACAATGTTGACACCTTGTATTGAGCTGTTTGTCAAGTTCAAAGTAATGAATTAGCTACAAAATAGCATTATTGAATTTTTTCGCAGGTTATGAATTATGTAACGACTTCCAGCCGTACCTCAAAGATCTCAGCTCGAAATTGCAGAAGGTGAAGGAATATATTTGCATAGTTTAGCGATGGTATTAAATATTTATTGTTGTAATAATAATTATTATTATTATTTAGATTTTTAAATTAAATTTTTTTAAATGATTAATAATAATAATACAATAATGATGTCGTATAATGTTGTCATAATAACGGCCGTGGTGTCGATTGCTACCGAGAGTATGCGACGTATTTGTCCAATCAATGTAATTCCACGAGAGGATTGAAAAAATCTGCTCCAGAATCAATGTGAGCAATGCTCGAAGAGTGTTTTAATGTCATTAGGTTATCTTTCCCATAATTACAATGCAATTAAATGCAAATAACATTGAGTCATAAATTCTGCTGAAATAGCCTCGTTTTGTCGATTAGTGTCGGGCAAACTTCGAATCGACCAAAGAAGAAGCTGACATTCTGAAGAACAAGATATTAGAGGTGACTTGCCACATGTTAATTTGTTGCTGTTGTTGTTGCTTTCACCACCATCATAATCATCATCATTTCATCTCATTAACCATCCAATTATGCCTTCTGTGTGTTTCATTATCTTTTCCAATTTTTTTTTAGGGCACCTTGGTAAATTGTCTTTTGTTGATGCTGATTAGAGCCTGACTTGTGATGATGATGGTGGTGATGGTGATGATGATGGTGATGATAGTGATGATAAAGATTTATGAATTATTAAGGAGGATGCCTCATCAACATCATAAGTTGATTCAGTGGCTTCATTGAGGATGCAAATATTTGATCATAATTGTAGGGACTAATTACATATTAATGAGTGTAAGTGATAGGATGGTATGTGTGAGTAAATAAATAACTTGGGGAATTGCCTGACAGTTTGATGACTCAATTTGTCCTGATGACATCATCATCAACATCAGTGTCATTATTTTGATTGCAATTGAATTTTTTCTGGAAAAAAAGACTAATTTTGAGTTGTTTTAAATACGTTCGCTAATATTTTTGTTGTTTTCATCGACAAAGGTTATGATTATGGTTAAATGTATTTCTATGAAGAAAGGTTAAGATTATGATTAAATGTATTTTTATGGAGAAAGTTATGATTATGATTAAATGTATTTTTATGGAGAAAGTTATGATTATGATTAAATGTATTTTTTGCTTACTCAAATATTTCACTGGTGAGCCATGTCTTGAAATGGAGTTTTCAAGGATCATTATCAGCAGCTGTGTGATAAGGCAGATAAATGCTCGATAGATCTCATTTAGAACCGGTCGCGATACCTGCTGATTTGACTGATTTATCGATCGCTTTTTAACATTTTTTGTTTATTAAATTTTGAAATAAAAATAATTCCACTTTAGTCAGGAGCAGTCCCTCCTGTGAGTCGTTCGTATGCCAGGGAGGGCTATCTCTTCATGCTCGAGAAAAGTAAAAGCTTGATGATGATTGTAAAAGTTATGATGATGATGATGACAATAATAATAATAACAATAATAATGATTATAATAATGATAATTTTGTTGTTAACACATAATTTTTGACATGGTTATTCAACATTGTATTCTGCTATTACGGCTACCTGAGGCTATGCAGTGCTTGAGGCACTACACAGTTGAGTTACAGCTGTAGCTGTGAAATTAATAACAACATCCTTGTCACACAATGTTGAAGTGTAACCTGCTGACATTTTCTCTTCAATACATGTTCTGGACTCTTGATCCATTTCGGCTTTTTGTCGCCGCCCGTGACGCATTTCGGTGGTTATGCTCGTTCATTTTTAGGCCGTTACGAGTGACACTTTGGATACATTGCCCAATATTGTCGACATATATTTTTAACAATAGTTAATAAATTGCCTTCAAACATTCAGAGTAGTTTAATTGGATGATTTCACTTGAATTGAACAATTAGCAGTTTTCTTTCAACTTCTTATTTCTTCCTTTCTGAATTTCTACTGCCTCGGAGCCCGCATTCTTTCGTGATGCTTTCTCACGTTCGCGACATTTCTGCATTTCGATGTCTCCCCATCTTCCACGTAATCGAGCGACGACGTGCCGATCGCCGATGCGCTCGCGTCGTCACTTGTCTTTGTTGATTTCTGCTTGGAATAAACATAAACCCTTCAAGGCATTCCTTAGTTACTCAGAAACTGACACAACATATAGCTTTGTTAATATTCTAGTCAATTAAGTAAAATAGTTTAGAGGTCCGAGATGCGAGCTTACGATGAATTCGAAACCTATCGACGACAGAGGCCTTATCGACGAGTTGGACCAAGTATTACTGTCAGTACCGAAAGGACGGCAAAACGATGACCCTCACTCCATTCAACCAACTCGCCAACAACAAGATTTCGAACTCGGTGAGCAAGTCGTTCGAGTCGTTTTGTAATCATTCATTTCCTGCCGGTGCCATCGAACGCATCTTGTCGACGCGTTGGCATTCTTCGGAAGATCTTTGTTCGTAGTGTCTAACAAGTTGTACCCGATGACTTTTGAATTTACTGCTACTAATAAATTAATATGGTAACTAATTACATCGATAACGATCGATCGATCCTTCGGACGCGACAGATCCCTAAGGAGACCTTCACCTTGACTTCTTGCACGAGGAGGGCTGCCGAGAGCATCGAAAAGAGGTTCTGCTTCGACTGCACCGTCCAGGAAAAGTTGGCAGATATTATTTAAATTGAAATTAATTAAAGAACAATTAATTAATAAAATTAATGTTCATTGATATTTATTTTTATTATTTAATATTCATGTTTTTGTTCGCTAAGAGGTGGTGCTTTTTGTCTGGTGTTGTAATTAATTGCCGACAATGCGATCCTTTCGTGATTATATTGAAGCAACGATGCAATAATTTTGTTTTAACGTGCAATATTAAAAATGCATCAATACTTGATCTCGCCAAATCATTGTCGTTCGTCCGTTGCAGACAGCAGCCGATCACCTTTCAGGCATGTTCGGAGAGAGACAGAAGACTCTGGTTGGATGCCATGGATGGCAAGGAACCTGTAAGTGACGGTCAATTGGCGACGTTGCAAACTATTTCATTACTAATGCACTTTTAGTGTGAGGATGAGAGCAGTAGTAGTAAAGAATAACGTGGTCAGATAATGCATTCAATTAATTACGACCAACTCACGACTCTTGTTCCGTTTTTCATTCAGATTTATGCAGAACCTCCACGATCTAACCAGCTGGAAAGTAATTAATTTTATTCATTTGATTTAGTAATTTTGGATTTCAATTATTTATTTGTCAGATTTTAAGACTCGTCGTTACGAGTCGTTCGCGAAGTCGCGTTTGCCGAGTCGAGATGTTTTCGACTCGAGTGGAAGTCCTCTCGTGAAGTCAACATTTCGTTTACTTCGACAGGTCTCCTGGACGACATAGGCTTCAACTTCATCAAGAAGTGCATTCATGCAATTGAAATGAAAGGTCGGCGACCTCGTCCTTATTTTCGACCGAACACGAGCTGTGCTCCTTAATTTTTTTAATTAACGCCCGCTCGTTGAAATTCAGGAATCGCTGCCTCGAATGACTAAGCGAAACTTCTTTTCGGGCGGCAATTAGTCGTCCTGCATTTCTAAGGTTTAGAGCTACGATTTATCGTCGCCGTGGTAACTCTTGGAATTGTTTCAGGACTGGAAGAAGAAGGCCTCTACAGGGTCGTCGGAGTGAACTCGAAAGTCACCAAACTGACGACCATTCTGCTCGGTCCGTTCGACGATCATCATAATTTATGAATGATTATCATCGATCACTAAGCACCATCGTTGTCATTGTTCCCTATGAAGCATGCATGTTTCATTACTCATAATAGGTGGACAGGAGAGTAGACTTACGAATGCTAATTTATAACTTGCCAAAGTTCGCATCGTCCGAATATCAAGCGGTGCTCGATCGATTGCAATTCATAAATTTTAATAATAAGTAATTCGGTAATTATTCAAATAAGTGAACGTGCATGAATATTCATGATTAGAGTGTCGTACTAAACTGCCTAAGTGTTTTCAGACAGAAAGAAGGCAGACAAAATTGACCTGCTCAGTGAACTGGACAACTGGGAGATGAAGACCATCACCAGTGCCCTCAAGAACTACTTCAGGTAATTAATTATTACTCGACTTATTATTTAATTAATTACAATAATAATAATGATGACGATGCCATTTGTGTCGGCCTTCGTGACGTGGATCGCGTTTAAAGTTACATTTTTCGTAATGCGAAGGCATTTGCAACGATGGTGATGATGATAGCGATGACTTTTGTGCAGGGCACTGCCAGAACCACTGATGACATTCAAGTTACATCAGAAGTTCATCAAGGCAGCGAGTCAGTCGACCAAATTGATTTTTTTCATTGATGCTATTTTGATGAAATATTTGATAAAGTTTGATTCTTATCTTTCGAGTCAGGCTCCTGCTTCATCAATTTAATCAGCTGCAGTTTTTTTACCTTAAATGGTTTCAATGTGGAGTTTTCAATTGATTTTCTCTGTAAATTTTTGTATTGCAATAAAACATGGAAACTAAACTGATTTAAGAGTCGCCAAGGAATGGAACTTTAAATGTAATTTTTAATTTTTAATGCCAACATCAGCGACATAAACGTTAATTAATAATAATAATAATAATTGTTAATTTATAATGTGCCATTTGCATAGCGTCAGAGGCGCCTAATTAATAAAA
The DNA here is from genome assembly GCA_011800805.1 of Hirudo medicinalis. Lineage (NCBI taxonomy): Eukaryota > Metazoa > Annelida > Clitellata > Hirudinida > Hirudinidae > Hirudo > Hirudo medicinalis. The sequence continues at coordinate 84,170 of MPNW01000348.1, forward strand.
AGAGGCGAATACATATCTCTTTTTAATTAATAATTATTTATTATTAATAATTATTATTATTAATTTTTAATTAATAAAAAGAGATATGTATTTACAACAATTAATGATAATAAATAATAATATTAGTAATTTAAACTTCAGAGCAAGAATCAAAGACTTTGAGAATAAACGACATCCACGAACTCGTCCATCAGCTGCCGGAGTCCAACTTCGAGATGTTGGAGCTGCTCGTCGCTCACCTCAAAAAGTGAGTGACACTGCATGACTCCTCCCCTTTGTGGAACTTTTTGTTGCTATCCTTCAAAAGTCTAAAGATTGTTATCAATGAGTCGGATGATAGGCAGTTTGTAATCATTGTAATGTGATAATGAGCAGTTTTGCATATGCACGAGTCGTACGTTTACATGCTCGTGGATATTTATAGGTCTGAGATGAACAATCGATTAGCCAAACTTATTGTGAAAATAAATGCACAGACTTTGAATAGCTTTCTTTGATCTGTTTTTGTAAGCATTCATCATATGCTATACATTCTGTAGAGTACATTCTCATGATTTGTGTCTCAAGTTGTCTAGAGGCCTGTTCTGTTGGCTCTGAAAATAATTTAACATTTTGAAATTCATATTCACATTCTTCTTCCTTCTTCTAAGTTTTCTATCTTCTTTTACCTAACTATCCATCTCATAATATTAACTGCCCATTACATTATTGAATCGTCATCTTTAATTGGTCTTTCAAATCACCTACTGCTCATGTTTATTGTCGTGATGTCGATGATATTCATATATGTTGATATTTGTATTGTTGATGAAAGTTGATATTCTTATCGTTGGAATACATGTTGTTGACGTTGATAGTGTTGGTGTTGATATTGTGAATTATGGTAGCATGGGATATGATTTCGATGATCTCGACCGTTCCTCCCACCATTGTCAGAGTTTCTGAGTCCAGTCAGAAGAACTTAATGAACGTCTCAAACATCGGTGTGTGTTTCGGTCCTACACTGATGAGGCCCGAGGAAGAAACCATGGCGACCATCATGGACATCAAGTTTTGCAACCTCATCGTTGAAATACTCATTGAAAATTATGATAAGGTTGAATGAAAATTATCAAGACTGTGTTACTTATATCACTAATTTTTTTGTTAGGCCAATGCAATATAGCTGATGATATTTGCAGATATTCAAAACACGACCGGAATTTGCCGACATTTCCAATACGCGTGTCCTGGACTCCAAGCCGTCCGTTCCTGCCCGAAACTCCCAAAACAATTCTAACAATTTCCCGCCAAATAATCAGTTTTCTTCTACTTCCCATTCTTTGTCGACATCATTGAGTGGAGCCCTGCCCTCCTCCAAAGAACCTCTGCCCCAACAAATCGCTCAGGTGATGCGAATGGGCAACAACACCCCTCGTACTCCATCCGACGGGAGGTCCGTGTCCACCCATGTCGCATCTCTCTCCGTTTCCACACCAGCAACCAACTACCTGAGATCCCCTCAAATGAACAATTTAGATGTTTCGCATCATCAACATAGGACCGGCAACAAGTCCATCAGCGTGCCAAATGCTCAGCTTAATCCAGGTTGGTGTGCAGTTACAAAGCTAGCTGTACTCGGTTTATTTTTAAGCAACTTGATCGTCGTTTCAGGAGCCGATCGCCACAGCAGTGCGAGCAGCAGTTCGGAATCTTTGAACTTCCGCTGTTCGAACTCGTCCGTCTCCACCACGCAATCTAGCTATTCCACGCCGGGGTGGCCGCCTAAATCACAAAAAAAGTGGTCTACCAACAGCACTTCCACCGTGACATCGTCTTCCAAGACGGAGCCGACGTTCGTGTCGTTTCGAATGTTAATGCGAAATTGATATTCATTTTGGAATGAACAAGCGATTGCTTTTATCCAGCAACCGAACCGTGCGGACCCTGTACTCCTGCACTGCCGAGAACGAGTCGGAACTTTCCTTCGAGCCCAACGAAATGATAACGAACGGTGAGTCGTTTTTCCGGTCGCATCCTCGACCTTTCATCGCATTCGAAGCCTCGACCGTTAGTCTGCTAAGATTTCATTTGAGATACTTAAATTTTAAACCTTAGTAATATTTATAATAGACTAAAAATCAATTGAGAAGAGGAATGGAGCATGCCTTATATATTGAAAACTTTCCATGAATAACCGTGAATCTAATCCCACTTAACATGTAGTTCGGCAGTCCAAAGAACCGGGATGGTTAGAAGGAACGCTGAGAGGCCGATCAGGATTAATACCTGCAAATTATGTGGAGTTTATCAATTAAAAGATTGATTTTCTGTCGCCACCTGTCACTATTTTCTGGAATGCGTCTTTCTTTTACTTTTTGTTGCTTGCGTTGCACTTCTTTCGGAGAAAGGGGTCTTCGTTAAATGTTCACATGTTCGGACGCCCAGATTCAAGCATTTTATTTCACGCGAGCGCTTCCACAAAATCGTACGACAAAAGTAACCGCCAGAGCTCGATTGCTCGAGCTTTTTCTCCTGGTTTTGTTGATCTGAGTCAAAAGAAGAAATGGGTCGTTGTTTATGTTGCATTCTGTTGTTTATCTGGTTGCTGATTTGCTTCATTTTATGGCCCGAGGTTAAGGTCGAGCATTTGACCCTTTGACCGCTTTCTATTCAGTTTTTGCTTTAATGTCGAGCCAGGTTTTGAGCAAAATCAGAATCATTCCTTGGGTGGACGGAGGGACGTCCCTCCTTGCAAATCTTGTTTTTACTTTTGTTCATTGTTAGCTCCAGTTTTTCACTCTAACTTGAATTTGTTTCGGTTCCTAATTTTTAAACTTCTTAACATCCTCATTTATTTTGGAGCACCATCACATACGTTATGTTTTTCAGGGAACATAAAATCAAATGCATCATATTGTCATAACGCTACAATTTCATGACGTCAGAGATTTTGCCTATCATGCTTTGGTTCGTAATTTCAGAGATTTGCTTCTAAGTGACCGCACATTCACGTATTTCTCCAAATGGGAAACGTTTTGTTTGAGTTTACTTTGTCTCGATGTCTGCGTCTCTCCTCGAATCGTTCTGTTGCACACCATCGCCTTGGAATGGTAACTGTCATTCTTATTTTATTTTGTGGATAAACATTTTCAATTTCCTACAGTGTTCACAGACTTTGATTTGTTGATTTTACAAGCACTTCACATAAAAATAACTCTAGCAACTCGAGGACGTGAAAACATAAAAATTTGTTTGAAGTTTAATTAATGGGAATTGATGGCAAAACAACTTAAAACTTACTCAAACTCCTACAGCAGCATAATGCTAAAAACGCAACACATGAATGGGAGTCATTGGCAATCCTCCCACAAAAGCAAATAAGGTGGATGAAAACAAATGTGCCTAACACATGATTAACTCTTCAGTTGACTTGAAGATGCAGGGCTAGGCCTGCACTGCATCAGAATGATGAGCAGTTCCCGATGACATCGCAGCCCACAACATCGAAAAAGAGGCCGTCGAGCTTAAACAGCTCTCGACCGGCACGTGTACACTGCAACAACATCAAAATGAGGAAGAGGATGATAGTTTGATCCTTGGTAACATGGCAAGAAACAACACACAACGAAATTATATTGCGTTGAAAAATAAGTAATTGTAACGAAGTACCTGTTCTCTCACGCAATATCTATTGACTAAATACTGAATTACTTTGAACCTTTTTGAACTGAAAAACAAAGCATTAGAAAATCTCCCAAAATGAAAAACAAGATGAGCGCACCCCATCGTTCTTCACGATCGCCATTCGAGTGACTAGATGGTCGCGAACGTACCATTGCAGACGACGTACTACTGGTTTCAGATGGAATACCAACATCAATGTGATGTGGCTTTGTAAAACTAAAGTAATTTCTAGAGAAAAAGTCATAGAAAATAATGGAGTGATGAGAATGGAGAGCAAACGGAAACATGTGAATAATTAAATACTCTGAGCCAGCCAATGAATATGAAACAGGGTAAAATAAGAACTTAAGCATAGCGTCATAACGAGGCAAAGGCTAAACACTACTTCGGCTCGTCTGAGCGCAGCTAGAACACCGAGAAGCAGTCCTCCAGGCCGAGCGCAACTCGTCAGCAGCAACTCAGAGGTCCAGAGATTAAACATCTAAAACCAGGGACAAGAGACAGTTTCATACAATGCGAGAAACTCTAAAAACATGCAAATAGGATAAACGTGTTTTGGCAGAAGGGTGTTCTGTGAAGTCTTTGAAGTCATTTCTTTGAGAAGTATGCTTGAAAGGCTGAAAAAAACAATTAATTCCCATCAAAATGCCGTCCTAAGCTGGTCCAGCATCTTCAATGTGTACCAGTGATGCTCGATTAACAGTCTTATAAAAGATGCAAATAAATTATTTTTAAAGTATTTGATGATTATAGTCTAACCATCCAGTATTTCCTGCTTTGCCTTGCTGATTTCCTTTCTGACTTCCTGGAGGACATCCAGCTTAAGTGCTTCCAACTCTCCAGTTGAAACTGTCAGATCCACCTGTGCACTTGGAGCAAGGCTGAAATTCTCTTGACCTGTGAGTGACTGGTACCTTTTGCTATAAATATATTTCAGAATTACAATGTTTTGGAATAAAAAGAAAGAATTACCAGAAATTGAGGTGTCTTAATGCAAATGTTTTATGAAATTGGTTTTTTTTTAATTAAATTAATTTGTTTAAATTATATTGAATTGAATTTCTAACATTTAATGGAAAAATTTAATATTTTGTTCACTACTTACATCTAAAAATAATAAGGCTAACATTCAAAATACTCAATAATATCATTCCTTGACCAACAAAATTCTATAAAATCACTTTCTCACTTTCTCGATACTCTTGGAGAATCGTAACCATTGGGCTTGTTGAACTTGTTGGGTCCATTAGAATCAGCAGCATCGTTGAGGTTCTTCTTTGCCTCGTTCGGGGCCGGAGTCGTCGAAGAGGTCCCCGAAGACGGAGGTCCACTGCCGTTGTTGGCATTGCTGGTGTTTACGGTCAGTTCGACATCCTGCAAAGCGGGAATCCCGAGTCAATCTATCTACATATTTTAGATATTTTTATTTTATTTATATTATTATTTTATATAATTATTACGTTATAATTAACGGCGAATGCCATCGACCGCACTGCATTTAAAACGATCGTCGACTAATGAATGTAAAGTATTTTTATTGCTCCGAGAACGACTCACCCCTGCGGCACCCTCGGCCTTGGCCCTCCTTTCCTTGAGTTTCTTCGCCATCTCGGACATGATGTTCTCGGAACCCTTGATCGCGGAGATGCTGCTCCTTCCGACGGTGCCTGCATTGGAAGCGTAGTTCACTCCTGCGGCTTCGAATCCCTCGTCGCTCGCCTAGAAGTTGAAATGGAGAATAATTCGAGTGGATGCCGTTTTTCAATTTTAATTTTTCTGACATGTAATGTTGTCAAGCCAACAAATTCCACCACCAGTGTCCAGTAACCACGTTACAAGAACCATCAATGAGAAATTTAATATGAAATTTGCATGTTCAATAATATGAGAACACAAATGAAATAAATTTAATTGGGGTCAACAAGTTCTCTAGTTCATGTGAACCCTGCATAACAAAACTTTTACAAATATTTGTTGCATTCAAGTGAAATCCAAGAGTGCTCGAACGAATTGTGATGCTAACACATCCATCTTTGGGTGACACTTCTCCAAAAGCAGAAGACAAAAACAAGGAAAATTACAGAAAAATTATTATTTAATTATTAATGAAGATCATTTATTAGTTATTAGAAATTAGTTGTCACTGAAATTGTTATTAAATCATGAACGTTTGTAACCATGGAGATTAAAAAGAACCTGATTGGGCGGCTTGGACACGCTTCTGAGTTGAGCAGATTTGAGCGCAGCAGCCAGGCTGTTCACACTGTTGTTGCCCACAGGCGACGTGGAGGGCTTGCCGGACTTCTGAGCAACGTCGGGGAGGGGAGGAGGTGGGGGAGCAGCAGGTGCAGGCGGTGGAGGAGGCGGTGGTGGCGCAGGAGGAGGAGGAGCCATAGCAGAGGGAGACGGCGCCACGGGAGGAGAAGCGGCATGGCCCGACAGACTTCCTGCCGGGAGGGTCGCGTAGTTTTTCGGCAACGTCTGCGGAGGAGCCGGTTGGATGGGAGGAGAGCTGGTGTTTGTAGGTCGAGGCAAACTTGCAGCCTCGTAAGGATGACTGTAGAGTACGTCTAAAGGGGAATGTTTGCCAGAGATGTAGGCAGGGAATAAAAGAAGAAAATGTGATAATTTCATGATATAAAGTAATGAAAATGTGACCCACCCATGGGGTTGTTTCCTCTATTATCTGATAGCCTCTGATTGTCTCTGTTGCTTGCAATCATTTGTGGTCTGAACACCAACAATTGAATTCAATGCATTTAGTCCAGTGCATTTGTTAGAACGCATTATACCAGTTGAAGAAATGGATATTGTTACTTATTATTAGTTTCATTATATTATTACTATTATTATTATTATTATTATTGTTATTGTTATTGTTATTATTATTATTATTATTATTACCGATTAACTTATCATGCAACTCATGTATTGCAACACTACAACAACCGTGATTTTGCCAACATAGGAATTGGAAAACGAACAGTGGGAAAGCCAGATCGACCACATGATAATGATTTGGAACGAAACCAGTGACGTGCTCTTCAGCATCCATCCGACCGATGGAAGTCTCCTCATCTGGTAGGCGACCTGAGATTTTTCTCGGTCATATTTTAAACTCTTAATGCCATTGGCCGAGTTTTTTTATTATTATTTATTATGTAAGATGAGATTTTGATTTTGGCGATGTTGAGTTTCGTCAGCTTTGCTCCTGACATTTCTTTGATGTCATTTGAAAAGTAAAAACGACCCGAATCACGAGACCAGTGACGTACCAGTCGATCGCGTTGCTTACATTAAAACACGACGTCAACAGCGAAAGCTTAAAAACATTTGAACCATCAGGACGGTTCAATTCCTGGACGAGGCTGGTCCGGGCATGTTCAGGCAGGCCCAGGTGCACTTCGACTCCAGGCTACCCCGGGCCTTTCCCCCCTATGATGCCTCGACCATGCTGCCCACGCCCTGGGTCTACTATGAGTCGAGTTCTATGCTGGAGTCGCACATCATGCACGAAGAAAGTGTCAAGAGGTTGGTGGAGCCATTGTAATGTGAGGAGGATGATGATGCTGCTGGTGAGGATGGTGACTGAAAATAGAGCTGATGATGATGATGATAGGGATCATTGTTGATGATGATGATGATAATTGTGATGATGTTATGTGATAAGAATAATGATTGTTGTGATAAATGATGATGATGATGATGATGATAATTTGACCACACAAATTCCAACACCCTCTCAAAACTCCCAGCAGTTCAGAGGTCGAGAGAGGTCAGCAGCAGGTCAAGAACCCCTTCCTTCTGTCGTCCTCCAAACTTTCCCTCTCCTCTCCCCTTCCTCCCCGGGTTTTCCTCCTAAGCAAGCATTCCAATGGCTCCCTCAATCTCTGGGACGTGACGTTCACAGAGGAGTCACGCTTCTCAAATGCCGTCGGCGTCACGCACGTCGCTCGGGTCTGCGGCCACCGCTACCACACCAACAGCGCCATCTGCCACCCCGTCCTGCCGCTTCTGCTTACCACCTCTCATCTCGGAAATGGTGGGCATCGTCCTTGTTGTCGTCGTCATCGATTTTGTTGCTGTCGTGACGTTTTCGTTTTTGACGACGTCTCTGACGACGACGATCGACTCGCACTGGAAAATGTTATTTTACAATTTTTGCAGTAGTAATTTTTTTGTTACAATTATTCTTTTTTCCAGGTCACGACCGTGACTCCGACATCCACGAAAACGGCTACTGCAGCGAACTCATCCTCTGGAAAGTCGACCCGATCGGCCCGTTGTCCAGGTCGGGAGGGATAAACGAACTTGCCCGCGTCAATTCGACCGTCTGCTCGGCATTCGCCGACGTGTCGTGGATTCCGTCTCTCCTGCCCGAGTTAGTCGTTCGCCGTCGATAAAACGTCGCCGTTACGATTGTCGTCGACAATGTCATTCTTGATATCGTCTTCGATAGTCGACGCAGTCACAATTTCCATCAATGCAATCATCGTCATCGTCATCATCTGATCCCCTGCGTTTCCTCGTTCGTCATCAGCCAGAAGACCTCTCCCAGTTCTTTGTTCGTGGCCTCTGACGGTTCCTCCCTGCACATTTATCAGGCCGTGTTTGACGCTCGAACGCTCCTCGAGAACTTGCAGACGTCGCTCAAGAAAGAGGTAAATGTGTTCTCGATCGGCTACTCTCGGTCTCTCTCGATCCGGTCGCGTCTCGGTCTGGAGCTCGAGGGTTCAAAGCCCACTTCGACTGATTTGCAAATTGTTGCTCGGATTTTCATTCGCATTACGTGTCGTGCGAACTACTAAAAGAACGTACAATTTATGTATCGCAGGATGTTTTAATAATATCCATGCTTTCTCAGGCTCCCTTGTCTCCCATTGGCGACGAGCCTTGGACAGCCCAGCAGGCATTCGAAGATCACTCCAAAAATACGGCCGATGACTCCTCCCATCGGATTATTAGCCACCAATCGACTTCAAGGCCAGGCTGCATAATTGATCTCATGCCCATAGAAGACACCTACAGGGTTGGGATACTTAATTATTTACTAATAGTAATAATAATAATTTACTAATAGTAATAATAATAATTTACTAATAAGTAAATAATAAGTATTAACAACAGCTGTCGTGTAACAATTTTAAAGTAATTAAAAATAAAAATATACAATCGAAATTTCCATTCTTCTCCGACCAGTCCTGGCACCAGATCCAGCTGATGCACGTCTTCCAGGAGAGGATGGTTTTCAGCCAAGACGACCCTGAGAGCTCTAGAGGTCAAAGGTCGTCAAAGCAGGGGGGCGAGGGATCCTTCGCAGATCTGCAGGACTCAAACCGCTTCCAGGAGAAGTTCTACCTGGTCGTTTTCCAAAAGCTTTCCTCCCCGTCGTCCGTGACGTCCGCGGGAGGATCTTCCCCCGTGTCTTACGGCACGGTCGTCTTCACCTGGGAGATCATCGTGGCATATTCGGGTGAGAGTGCCTCGCGAGGCTCGAAATAAGACTGTGTGGAATGCCGACGGTCAGAAAATGTTGTCCGACCATTTATGATTTATTTTGTAATATTCATTCTCGTTTCTACAGCTGCCCACAGGTTCACAGACAATGCCTCCGGCCTCGGTCACCATGCCGACCTCGACATTACATCGAAGAAGGTTGTCTTCCGATGCAATGCATTCCAGGTGCACATTGCTCATACCATTAACATAATTTATTCGCATCTAGGTAGGCCAGCAGATGTTGCCCCTCCCGCAGGGCACGTCGGTGACCTCGGCGGCCGTCGCCGTCGGCCACCTCTGCTCCTCCTCCATATATCCGGCCTGCTTCGCACCTTATCTCGTGTCCACGGCCTGTTCCAACGGGGAGGTCGGTCTGCTTTTTTGTCGACATTCACAACCGTGATTGCCAAACTCGACTAATTTCGTTGATCGACATATCTCGTCCAGGTTTACTTCTGGAGCTGCGGTTTTGAGTCGGTCGAGAGAGCAGACGACGTCGGCCAAAAGCTGGTCTGGAAGCAGTGGGAGATGATGTCGTCCGCGAAGGAGGGCTCGAGCTCCATACCAGTGGGAGGTTGGCACGCGGCCGAGAGCCGAGGGGAGAAATTGTGATCGTTTAACGAGTGGATGTATCGGTCGTTCGAAACCGACTACAACAACGTGTGCAATTACAGCTGTAATTACTTGCACGTGTAATGCAAAACATGAGATTGTTACCTTTTGCAGCACATTACTGGGCCAAATACTGTATTGTAATGTGTGCGCAATACTTACCACTAATGCCCTGCCTTCTCCTCGCCAGGTCAGCTCCTGTTCGTCAGCTGTGCCTACAGCGGCCGGGTGGCGGTGGCTTACAAGGTTGGGGGTTCCGTGACCGGCTACTCGAGGCAGGACTACGACAGCCAACAGGATTATCTCAAAGACCTCTTCAGTAATCTGAAAGTTGCCATATACCAGTGCGAAGCCACAGGTATGTCGACGTCATTTTGATCGCCAGTGGATGTACGGTGCGTGCGTGTGTGATTGCACCATGTATGTATGTGTGCAAAACAATGTATGCTTACATGCTAAACCATTCATTCATTCAGTCACTTCCATATTAACAAAAAAACATAAACTTTGACCTTTACCATTTATCAGGTGGCTCAGAATGGACCCTAGAAGACACCATCCCTCTCAGAACCATATCCCTTCCTGACCTCAAGTTTGACATCGACCCTCACTTCCTCTACGACTTCGACCGGTTCGTCCACCACCCTGGCGTCGTCGCCACGCCCGCAGTCCACCACGCTCACCACCACCATCACCATCATCACTACCCTCACCCTCAGACGGGTCATGGGTCCACTGCCGGGCTCCACCACTTGCCCCACGACCACGCCAGACCCGTTCTGCCAAGTTGTACCTCTCTTCACAACTTGAGGCGTGCCCTGAGCACCAAATCTCCAAAACTGCTGGCTCAGAGGGCTCGACCTTTCGTCTTCCTGGATTGGATTTCGGCCGAGGACGGCACCCACGTCCTGACGGTCGGAGTGGGATCTCAGATCGTTCTCTATGGCCCGGCATCCCTGGAAATGGCCCGCACCATAGAAGCCAAAGACAGGCTGACCGACGTTGGCAGGTATGTTGTACGACGATGGATGCATGTGAAATTTCTAATAAATCCAATAAAATTGATCCAATAAAATTGATTGGATTCTGAGGTAAATTATTATTATATCGAAAAAGTTTTTTAAATGTTTTCATGCGAATTTCTAAATCCTATTTATTTTGTGATTTTCACTCGTTAACGAATTAGCATGTCGTCGACCAAGTCTTCCTCCGGCAGGGGCAAACTACAGAAGTCGGCAACCCTCGTGGCCCCGAACAGGGCACCGCAGGTCATCAGGTAGGTTGCCGACGAGTCGTTTTTATCGATAATCGTTAAGTATATTTTAATTATTATTATTATTATCATTATTATTATTATTATTATTATTATTACTTAAGTAATCGAGTGGGGCATTCACAATAATCGTCCGAGGAGCGAATAATGACGTTCACTGAGCACGATCGAGTGAGATTTTTAAGATCAGCAGGCTGACAATCCATCACAGTGGAATGACGTCTGCCGTGAACAATAAAAATGTTACAACACAAAATACAACACAAAATATAATATAAGCTACAATTAGCCGACGATGTCGTCGATTCGCTCAGGTGGATCAAGTTACGCACGATCGACCTCTACACTGCCGACGGGCTCGCCCCGTTCCCAGTCCACATTTCTTGGGTCAGGAGCGGCATCTTGGTCGTCGGCATGGACAACGAGATGCACGTCTTCTCCCAGTGGCCCGACCTCGATTCCCCCTTGCCGTCGGTCGATCGACGGCCGACGGAGAGGCCGTGAACTCTGGAGCAGCAATCAAAGGAGAGGAAGAGGAGGAGGAAAACATCGCCGAGATTGAAAAGGCATCAGTAAAGGTGTTCTGCTTTAATTACTAGAACCTAGTTGTAATGCATAGTCGTCATCATCATCATTATAATTATTATCATCATTATTATTATTATTATTATTATTATTAATTACTAAAACCTAATTGTAATGCATAGTTTGTCGTCATCATCACCATCATTATTATTATTGTTATTATTATTATTATTATCATGTAAATTTTTGTCGACCAATTATTTACCTGCGATGCCGTAGTTGAGCGTCGTTTACCAAACACCCAGGAGGAGAGCAAGGGTCTCCTGCCGAGGACCCAGAGTCTGGTGTCGGCCATGACCAAGTCGATGAGTACGGCCTGGTTGGTCGATGCCGTCTTCAAGGACCCCAAGAAGGAAGCCATGGAGGCTCTTAACGGGTAGGTGGCGATCAATATTGTTGTCATTTTTATGTCATTCTATTTCCATTATTTAATAAATTGTTAATTAATTATTATAATTTAATATTATTTATATATTAATCAAATGTTAAATGTCCTCGTCATAGTCATCTTCGTTATCATCAGTTTTCACCACTGCTCACCCTGATTTCAGAAACTTAGAGCAAATCCAGGACGCCCCCTCTACTGAGGGCACCATCCCCTCTCCCAACAACATCCTGGATGAGGTGGCAACGCTCAACAGGGTTGGGCTCTTTGAGGCCTCCCGTTTGGCCTGCCCCACTTTACCTCAGTATCACCCCAAGCAACTGCTTGAGCTACTAAACTTTGGCAAGGTATAAAAAAAAATAAAATAAGAATAACAATAATAATATTATAATAACGTTTATTATAACTAGAGCAGTGGCTATTATTGTAACCTAGGATTAGTAATTTACATATTCTGAGTAAATATCTATTTTGGTAGTTAATAGGCTCGGTAGCCATTAATTAATTATTAATTGGAATATTAACCATCGTGCTCATGAATATTAATCATCATGCTCATGAATATCAACCACTAGGTAAAGAGGGTGAAAGCCATCCTGTGGCATCTTCTGAGATGCGTCGCGGACGCCGACGACGAGTCCATGGACTCGGAAAAACCGGACAAGTCGAAGTCCAGAGCTTCGAGCTGCTTCGGGCAGGTTTCCATTGCCCCGCTGCCCTTGTATGCCCTGCTCTCTGCCGATTCGTCGGCTGCCGGAGGGAGGGACAGGAAGCAGAGAGCCGGTTGGTTGATTGTTCAGAAGGTTGTTTATGATTGTGAGTGTTGAATGAGTCAAAAGAATTGAGATACTTTTTGGCACTTAAACTATTATGATCTACATCGTGGATCTTGATTTTGGTGATGATAATGATGGTATCAATGGTGATGGCGGTGATGACGATGATGACTACAGAGAGCACAAAACCAACAGATGACCAGTCCATCATGAAGTCTGTCACATCGACTGTCCACCCGTCCAAGGAGAAAAACGACTATGATGCCCTCTTCAACCTGAACTTTGACTCGACCCCGGAAGAAAATCCATTCATCGACCTCGACCCCGATGCCTCTGCTGCAAAAGAGCAGCAGCAGCAGCTATCAAGGAAAGCAGCCAGTGGCCTCGGGCCATCGGGTGAGGACCGTCGTGTTTATAGAACGATGTGTTTTTTCAGGAAAATTCAAGAAGTTCATGTTCAAGTTAGGTTTCCAACTCTTATCTATAACCTATCGCAGGCACCTTTGGGCCGTCTCAGGCCCAGCTCCTCTCCGGGTACCTCACCAGGAGCAGCCTACCGGGGCTCACGGGCCTGGACCAGATGTACCTCCTCGCACTGGCAGAGACCGTAGCCCACACCAAGTTGGATTTCAAGGAAGGGCCTAGTTCTATGGAACCAGGTTATCAAAGGCTTGGTTTGTTGCTTTTAAACTTATTGTTATTGTTGCTGTTGTAGTTCACAACGAATGTCGTTGTTGATCGGTAATGCTATGATATGATACTATGACATCGGGCAGGACCTTGTTGATCAGCAATGTTATCGTTACAAAATATGTCCTCGCAAGGTGATTCCAGACCCCAAATCATAATTATTCCTTATTAATTCTAATTAAATAATTAATAATTAATAATTCCATCATGCCTTTGTATGCCTTTGTATGCCTTTGTATGTCTTTGTATCTATGTCACTATTCTTAATAAGTTTCCTTGTGATTATACTCAACTCGATGACACGACATTGCATAATTGTTCTAGGAAGGGCGAACGGGCACGTCCTTCAGCGCCCCGTTCCCTCCTCTCCGAAACCTTCCTCGGCCGACGCCGGCGTCTGCTTCTTGGCAGACGCTTCCGTGGACGACTGCGGCCTGAGGTACCTGCTTGCCACCAGACACCACATGCACCTCATTAACAGCCTCCCACTGGCACAAAGGCTTCAGCTTCAGAGGGTGGGTCTGGCCTCGAGCGAGTTCATCTGGGCATTTCACTCGGACAGCCAAGAGGTCGGTCAGGGGGTCGATGGCATTGGGGCCCTGAATGAGTGATAAAACAGTGGAGCATGGATGGGGGACCCTGAATGAGTGATAAAACAGCAGAGGATGGATGGAAATTGGTTTGAAATTATGGATGATCACGGACAAATGAATGTCAATGCACAGGGAAAAGGAATGGTCGGACGGGACGGGTGGATGATTGGACGGATTTAAGTTTGTACCGGTGGGTGGGTGGGTGGATGGATGGATGGGTGGTGGGCTGGTGAGCAATCGGATGATTAACTAGTAAAGTCTTGTCCGACAACAGGAGTTGCTGAACACCCTCCCCTGCGTCCAAAAAGGAAACCCGACGTGGAAGGAGTTGAAGCAGTTCGGGGTCGGATGGTGGCTGAGGAATGTCACTTCACTCTACAGATGCATGGAGAAGGTAAGTCTGTGATTGGTCAGCTGGTCGAATGTTCCGCTCAGTGATTGGTCGTTGAGTTGATCAGCCAGGGAGAGTGTAGTAGTCGTGGAATTGGGTTTTTGTTGTTGATTGATGGATTGATTGGCTGGTTGAATGTCTTATAAATTACAGGTGGCCAAGGCAGCCTTCCAAGAATCCAAGGATCCTCTTGATTCTGCCTTGTTGTATTTGGCCATGAAGAAAAAGAATGTGCTCTGGGGATTGTTCAGGTCGGTATTTAAGTTTAGCATTCATTCATTCATGCATCTATCCATCCATTCATTCATGCATCTATCTATCCATCCATTCATTCATTCATGCATCCATCCATCCATTCATTCATTCGTTCTTCTGATCTCTTGATCCCAGGTCTGTGAACAATAGCCGCATGGCTCAGTTCTTCAAGAACAACTTCTCTGAGGATCGATGGCGAAGGGCAGCGCTCAAGAATGCTTTTGCTCTCATTGGCCTGCAGAAGTTCCAATGTGCTGCTGCATTCTTCCTATTGGCTGGATCAATAACGGATGCCATAGAGGTGATGTTATTTATAGACTAATGAATATGTTAATGAATCGAACTGATGAATATATTGATGAATCAAACTAATGAATACATTTGGGCACCTCTGACTCCATACAAATGGTGCATTATAAATTTACTATTATTAGTTATTATTATTATTATTATTATTATATTAGTTAGGACAGCAATCCCATGAAATCATAACAAGTCATAAGTACAAATCAATTGGCAATCTCACCTGCATCGACAAAACATTCCAGTTTTTTTAACAATTTTTATAACCTCCCAGGTCTGCCTGAAGAACCTCAACGATTTCCAACTGGCCATGGTCGTCCTTCGTCTCTACGAGGGCGACCTCGGGGACAACGCCCCTCCCGCCTACAAGAAGCTCCTCCTAGAGAAGGTACTGGGAGGGTCTCTGAGCCGCTCTCGAGACTGTTACGACGAAGGTCACGACTCCGACGAGTTGACGAGATCTCCCGATCCGTTCTTGCGCAGCATGGCTCACTGGATCTTCCTCGACTATGCCGGGTCCCTTTCCACCCTTCTGGAAAGCGCCAGCGGGGGGAGCCTCTGCGATGACTATCGGGCTCTGCTCGAGAGACAGGACTTTGGGGGCGCCCCCTCGAACTACCGTTCGAGACCGTTGGAAACACGGGGGCTCGGATACACGGGCAGCAACCTCGGGAAGTCGATCGACGGCTCCGGCAGCGGCACGGACGAATCCGCGGTCGGATCGGCCGCAATGTCGAGCGTCTTCAATTTCTACGTCTACCTGAGGACCCATCCCCTCATCCTGAGGCAGCAGGCTGCGGCAGGGAGGGATTCGAAGACGATACCCTTCGACTGCATCACTCCGACCGAGAGGAGGTAAGTCGTCCTCATTCGTCGTTGCCGTCGTCGTTGAACGCCGAGTCGTGATTCTATCGTTCGATTCATTTTCAAGGCTGTACTTCCTCACTGCCCATGAGCACTTCAAAAACGGCTGCCCCGCATTGGCTCTCGAGGTGCTCATGAAGCTCCCCCCCTACATCGTCTTTCCAGAAGAAGAGGACGAAGAGACCGCGGACCGGCACGGGGGTACCGGTCGAACCGAGAAGGATTCCGAAATCCAAAGTTCCGCCTCCCGGGTGGAGTCGAAAGTACAGGAGTTCGATTGGAGCAAACCGGTGGTTTCCAGTGCCGGAGTTCCGTCAAAAGTGGAAGATTTTGACTGGAGTCAACCTCTGACGTCGAGAGAGAGATTCGGAGGAGGAGGAGACGACGATGATGAACTGAAGCTAGATTTTGGTCTGGATGACGACGACGACGAAGATGATGATAATGACGAAGATGATAATGATGAAGGAAAGAAGCAAGATGAGGAGAAAGTTGAGGAGACAAAACTGCCAACCACCAATGGTGATGATGACAATACTATGGTGAGTCATCGATGGCAGGTGTCGTTGTGATGAATGGTGATATTTATGCAAATAGGCATTTTATCGAGTCCCATTTGTGGTTTTATTGCCGATAAATTGCCATGATAACCAGAAATTTCCAATCGCCAGAAATTGAATAAGAGGTCGGACATCATGGCCCAGCAGCTGAAGTTTGTAGCCTGTCTGAACATGATAGCGGACGAGCTGGCCACTCTCGCCTCGGGTTATGGGGTCGACGGAGGTCAACTGAGGTTCCACCTGTATTACTGGCTCGAGAAGGAGGTCCGGGTGCTCCAGAAGGTGTGCAACTATTGCCCCGACCTGGACGACAATTGGTTCTCAACGTCGTCGGGAGACGATGACGATCAAGGATCGGCCAATGGTTGGATGTTTTATTTTCTGATGCTCGCCTTGCGAACTCTCTCGGTGATGTTTTAAGTCAACCCATCGTAGATGAGGGATTGGCCGGGGCCAAGGCCAACGAAACGTCGGAGGCTCGTGACAGGAGGGTGACTCGCCGTCACGCCTGGCTGAGAACCAATCACAACCTGCTCGTCACGCTCCTCAGCTACACCATACTCCACGGCTCGAGTGGGGGTGGATTTGCATCCGTGAGGACGGAAATTCTTCTCCTACTCCAGGTAATACCTACCTTCGATCAGACTCGCGATTGGCAGTCGTGCGGGTCGTTCGTCGCAGGTCGATGTATTTTCGACGTCCAATTGATTCGAGTTTCTCTTATCGACAGGAACTTCAGGAAAGGAATTCCGGCAACAAGAAGGTCGTGCTCACCGCTCCGAGCCTCACGAAAGTACCCTTGTTGAACTCTAACCTCTCGAGTTCGAGGACCGTCGTCGCCGACCTCGTTCAGTACCTGCAGAACTTGTGCCACGACCTGCTCGCCACCTTCTCTGACATGCGAACCATACCGGACTCGGAGTACCCTCAGCATAAGGTCAGAGCGGCTACATATTTGGAGAGTTTCATATTTTAGTTTTTGACAAGAGTTTGTTATTTTATCTGTAGTTTTTTTTTTTGATTTTATGGATTTGATAGGATAAGAATCCATCTGCCGATCGTTTGGCTATTAAAAATTGCTATTGCTTTCATTGGTCATCGGTCTCATAAACGCCGACATATTTTCAGATCTACTACACGTTCTCCATCGGCACCTCCCTCTCGGCTTGCGTGTATCAGAGCCTGAGCGACAACGAGTCCTTCATCGTCATGGACAAGCAAAACGCAGCCGTCGGATTGGACGATTTTTTCTCGAACTACGAGCGAAGAAGGAGCAGTCACTTTGTGGACGGAGCCGAGGGCAGGACCGTGCTGTCCAGCATCGTCGAGCCGCCCAAGACTGATCCTTCCGAATGGCCGGGTGATTTGGATATCCGTTTGTTTGCAACAGCCAATAGGAATGCTTCGTCGAATATGACCCGCCTCCACGGTGATCAATCAATAAACCTTACCTATTTGCAGGCGTCAGTTCGCTCACTCTTCTGATCAAGCAGAACAAGGATGAAGATTTGCCGCAGATGAACGTCTTGCTCCTTGAATCGTTGCTGTCGGTCTACCTCAGTCTCCTATGCTATGCCATGGCCAGCTACGACGCCCCCGTTCTCTGTCGTCTCGTGGGGCGCCCCCTCAGCAGCGAGTGCTGGGGCGTGGTGTTCGGGGGAGGAGTGAAGCAGCTGGTGAAAACGGCCCCAGGTGACTGAGAGTTTGAGATTTTGAATTGAAAGATTCTTGGTGACCGTCGTCATCTTTTTGACTCCTGCAGAGAGCGCCTCCCAGCCAAAGCATCGGGTCAAGCTGGCCGTGAAGACGATCGGCCCTCAGGCCTTCCAGCAGAGGTTCATGGACACCAGGTCGACCTACCAGGAGAAGTTTGTGCCCCCGAAGATGAGCATCATCGACTACTTCCTCTCCAAGGTGAGCACTTCCAGTCTGTTTGTATCCCTACTTGTGGTTGGTTGTATCCTCTCTGCAATTGGTTATATTCTCTCAACGATTGGTCGTATTCTCTCTCTATGATTGGTTCCTCATCTACCACCAATAGCCATCTCAAGAGGCTGGAACGAATCAACAGCAGCATCGCAAGGAAGATGACTCCAACGATGACTCAGACACCAGCAATGATTCTGAGAACGATGAAGACTACGAAGATGGAGGAATCGACGACGACGATGATGACAACGATGACTTCAAGACTACCTACAAGATCAAAACCAAAAAAGAGTTGGTCGATGTTGTTGACAATGATACTGACAACGATGACGATGATGATGACGACGATGATGATGATGATGTTTCTGTAAAGTATGAACGGTAGTAAAGAAGGTGATTTCACTCCGACGCAGGCCCAAGAAGGCGGACAAGACGCACGTCGACCCGAGGTCCTTACCGTGGCAACTGATGAGGTACGCCATACTCAAGTTCGTCAACATGAACCTGAAAGCCTTTCTGCCCGCTGTCGGCTTCAATCCCACAGGTTATGATAGTGATGGCGAATACGACAGCCATGTCGTCTGCTGTAACAATCGTTTGTTCCTCCCTGCTCAGAACTGGCTCATACCTCAAGCACTCTCGATGCCGTCGTCAAGAACCTCTCCAGGTGGGAGACCCACCTGAAAGAGGAGCTCGACGCCAATCCAGGTAGCCTGAACATACCCGGCCTTTACGCCGAGCCGACTTCCATGTTCGCCAACGTAACCTCTCAGAAGTACGATTCCATCATGGACTCTCAGAACACACCTTTTCTGTGAGTTTTGAATGCATGGAGTGGATGGATGGACGGATTAGTGAATATGGATGAATGATTGAATGGACAGGTGAATGGGTAAGTCAGTTGGGTGGGTAACAGGTTAAGTGGGCAGGTGAGTTGAGTTGGACAGACGAGCAGGTGGACGAGTGAGGTCTTCGTTCTTAATTTTCAGGTCGAAGCATCGCTCAGCAAAGCCGGTGAAGAAGCTCTGGCATGCTCTGGTCTGTAAGGAGCAATTGAGGGACGTTTTCATCAAGTATGCCTTCAAGGGCAGAGACGAGGTGAGAGGTTGACAGGTCGCCGAAAAGGGTCGCGACCTTGGTCGTTGTCGTCGATCCTGATCCCGATCGTTTTCTGCACCACGATTGTCGACGTTGTTGGTGCAGTCGTGTGCACGTTATGAATATTAATTTATGCTAATTTGGGTCGTTCGAGGTGATTCTTAACTTTATCCCTGTCTCCTCCTCCTCCTTCAACAGAGGCATCAACTCCGACAAGTCCCCGAGATGGAGCCAATGAAGATCATCCACAAGGATCAAGAGGTCATCACTTCTTTTGCCATCAATCAGGTCAGTTTCATCCAACTGATTGTCCATTCGTCCGTCCATCCATTTATCTGTCAGCCATCCATCCAATCACCCATCCATCCATCCATCCATTCATCCATCCAATCATCCATCCATCCATCCATTCATCCATCCATCCACTTATCTGTCAGCCATCGACCTGAGTAAAGACTAGCGCTCACATTCTCGATGGCTTTCCTTATGACGGCACGTTGTTGTTCTTCGTCGTCGATCGACCGAGCATTTAATCCTCGCCTTCCATGATCGTCATTCGATTATTTGTTATGAAGACTTATTCAATTCACTTTTTTCTCATCCCTGGCCCCCTCTCGTGTTCCGCCAGACCGGCCTACTCACCACGGTCCATCTACCCGGCGGACCTGCAAGGGTGAGCTCTGCCTCTATGAACTTTGACTTTCTGAAACTTCGATTCGACCCGGTCGTCGAACGGCCGAGCCGCACGAGGCTCGGGTGGAAATTTGGACGAAAGCTCGGGGGCCTACCTTAAGGGCCTATCGTGAAGCATCGATTTGCATAATTTATTTGAATGCAGATGCACTTGAATTGCGTGGCCATGGCAACTCACAAGGAGATCATCGAGGTCGACATGAGCAAGATCGTCGAGCCTCCCGATTGGCTCGGGCACGACATAGATTACGACATAGAGGTCATTCAAAAGTAGGTCGACCTGTTAATTTACAGAATCATTCACTATGTCGCTTGCATAATGCGCCGGGACTTTCCGTTATTTATTTGTGTAATTCACCGATCCGTAATTCACCTCCTCGACCTGTGCGTGCATTCGTTTCAGTCCGATGTCGCACGGAGACAAACCTGAGGATTTCCTGCTGCTTCGTTCTCCTCACGACGGCAAAATCATGAACGGGGCGCTCGGCCCTTCATCCCCAGAGGGCGCCAAGGGTTCTTCGGGAGCCGCCACCGTGGTCAGTCCATTGTCGTTAATGAATATTACTATTGCTTATTACTATTCGTCGAATGATTATGTGGAGGCGGAGCCACAGATAATTATGCTGATTTATGTCGTGCCTTTCGATTTGCTACGAATGAATCTTGCACGAATATTAAACGGCCACGATCTCTGTTGCTAATGACAATTGACATCCATTGTCATGCTGACTAAAAATAGATCAAGGGGATTTCCATACCTGGAATAACCAATCCAGGTATCTTCTGCTACATAGTGGACCGTAGCAGGAGACTCATGCAGAGGGTGAGATGATGGTGATGGTGGTGATGATGATGATGGTGACGATGATGATGATGATGACGATGATGATACAAATTGAGTTTCTTGTGTTGGTGTTGTCGTTTTTATGCCGACTTATTTCGAAAAGTGCTGAAGCCGTGTTCCGTTGTCCTGATTTCAAGTGATTCGTTATTTTTATATTAATATTATTATTATTATTATTATTATTACTATTATAATTCCAATATAATTACAATCAATTATTTTAATTCCAACACAATTATCATCAGTCGTTATTATTTCAACATCTATGTTGGACTTTTGATGGATCGCTTCCAAGGATTTCAGACGATTGTTTTGGTGTCATTCTGAGTTCTCCTCGTCGTCGTCGTCTGCACGATTACATTACTTTGGCGTTCTTCGGTTGCTTCTTAAGGACGCGTCACGTCGACTGCCCGACACCGATCGCACGATGAATGTCATTTTACGATCGGTCGAGCGATGATAACGTGATCGTCTTTTAATTGCATTCGTTTTCTCGTCTTCAGATACTCAAGAGGCCAGATGCCGGCGTCAGGCGCCTGGCTGCTCACCCCCTCCAGCCCATCTGTGAGTGATGGTGATGATGATGATGATGATGGTGATGATGATGGTGTAAATAACACTAATGGCATTAATGGTAATTGTGGTCGTAATGCAAATGAAACAATAACAATCGTGCATCGGACATGATTTCCACGTTAACTAACCACATCCATCTGGATTCCACATTCACCCTCCCGGGTCGTCCGCAGACGTATCCGGAGCGGACGACGGCTGCGTCAAACTCTGGGAGTGGGGTCATCCGAACATGGTGGCAGAGGTCAGGAAGTCGGGGGCCTTCCCGAAGGTCACGATGGTGGCATTCAACGACCACGGCAACAAGGTGAAGTCGACGATGACGACGGCTAATGTTGACGACGACAGTCATACATTTTCTTCTCTCATCAGATTGGAATCAGCGACGTTGAAGGTTCTCTGTGCCTGTGGCAAGTCGGAGACAGGACCACTCTGAACAAGCCCTACCTGGTATCAATATTATCACTAATCACTACCATTACTAATACTAATTACTAATAATAATTACTAATACCATTACTAATAATAATTGATCATCATCATCATTATCACAGAGCATGAAATGTCACAGCAAGACCACTCACTGCTTCACATTCCTGGGTTGCTCCAGCCTGCTGTGCACCTCGGGCCACTCCGCGGACAGCAGGAACGTAGCCCTGTGGGACACCCTGCTGCCCCAGAGAAAGATGCTCATACAATGTGAGGGACTGTGATGATATTGTCAGCAATGTTGATAGTTATGGTGGTGGTGATGATGATGATGATTGTTCTGGTTCTGAGGTGAATGTGGTAGAGGTCATGATCTTCTGATCTATAGTCGCTCGAATACCATTCACGAAGAGGATTGACCGCACGAACCTCTGCATTATTTCGAGCACGTCTCATTACTCGTTGTCGGCATTTCGTTGAATTCTTCCCCCTCCTTTCGGTGGACAGCCTTCCCGTGCCATTCCGAGGGGGCCCCGTCGGTGGTCTACGCCCCGAGCCATCAATTGGTGATCAGTGGTGGCAAGAAGGGAGAGATCTGCATCTTCGACGTACGTCAGAGACAGCTGAGGCACACTTTCCAGGCTCACAGTTCGGCCGTCAAGTGTCTGACCGTCGATCCCTCCGAGGAGTTCTTCGTGTCCGGCTCGGCCGACGGCGACATCAAGGTGAGGAGGGATGGTCGCTATCGACGACTTCGACGTCACGCTTCGTTCTGTCGACGTCGCTTCATTCATTAGCAGAAATATTTTCGTAATTGCACATTGCTAATGCCAGCGATGTCTGCTGCTGTCGTGACATTTCAAGAGTTGTAATTCAGTTGTTATTGTTGTATCAACGTCATCACTGTCATCATCATCATCATCATCATCATCATCATGATAACATGTTACATACCTGTTGCCCATATTATCGCCTCGACACCAGGTGTGGAGTTTGGCGGCGCACGGCCTCCTGCACTCGTTCACGGCCGAACACAGCAAGGCTTCGTCGAATCTCTTCCGCAACGCCACGTCGGGGGTCATCCAGGTGACCCTGAACTCCCGAGGCCACCTCTTCTCGTGCGGCAACGACGGGACGATGAAGATCAGACGCCTCTTTCGCTCGCACGACGCCATGGACCGGGCAGCGTGGACCGACGGGAGGAACCAGTTCGTTCACAGGGGTGGCATCGTGCAGACCTGGGGCAAAACATATTAATATTAATTATTATTATTATTGTCATTATTATTATTAACAAATATTTATCACTGGATGGCTCCGCCCATCGTAGAAAGCTGCAATCCTATTGGGCAACCGTCGTTCTGCTGTCGCTGATGTCCTCTGCTGGCACACTCTGACTAGATTCTCTGATAGTGTCTATTCTTGGAATCTTACTTTAAGATAAGATGTTTCAAGTCGTTATTTGTTCATCAATAAAGTTATTAATTGTTATTATTATTATTATTATTGTTATTATTATTATTATTATTATTATTATTATTATTATTGTTGTTGTTATTATTAATATTGTTGTTGTTATTATTATTATTATTATTATTGGTATTATTATTATTATTATTATTATTATATTATATATTATCATCATCGGCGTTATTATTGATGTTGTACTGCATGGCTCAACCCGTGATATTAACAAGTTTACATGTCCACTATATCGACGAAGTACTGTTTTGTCTTTATTGCAACCATTTCTTCTTCTATTATTATGTTATTATTATTATTATTATTATTATTATTAGGATTATTTTTATTATTATTACTATTATCGTTGTTCCATTCCAATACCATCCTGAATCAAAGCAATTGCCGCTGCTAAATACTCGGCCACCTCGTCACGGGACGGAAGAGCACGGCTTTCCATCCTTGCTGTTGAAAATGATGATTGATTGACTGATTGATTGATTGATTGATTGATTGATTGATTGATTGGGTGAGATGCATTCATTCATTCATTCATTCATTTATTCACCCATTGGTTGTATTTAATTGGTTGCAACTTGTCGATAAAATCGGGTTCTGATTAAGAAGGCCGGTAGCGCTTCGTTTCACTGCCTTGCTATTCCCCAGTCAAGTTCGATGATTATGCATAAATTATGTAGTTATTCTGTTTGTTGTTGTTATTATTATTATTATTATTATTATCATTGTTATTGTTGCTTAAATATGCTAGTTTATAACGCTCCATTATAATATTGTCAACTGTTGATCATAGATAACTACTAGGATCGTACACAGCATGACGACGGCTCGTCCTGAAGACAAACTTTACGAAACGCGAGTTCCACCTTTTCGTTCGGTCGCTTGCGGTCGCTTCATCGTCGACGATGTCGCTGCATTGAAATTCTTGTTGATTTTTCTTCTTAAATCCGTCGTAAAATTGTTCGTACCAAATTAGGTCGATTGAATGTTTCGCGCAACACATTTCCAGACGAGGGCTACTGTCTTGAATGTCGTCGTGGCGATGAGATGACATGAAGTGATGATCATTGGTGAGTTGCCGACGCCAATGTCTTGACACAGGCATGGTTGGCGTAGGATCCCGTAGATGCTCGCTTTCGTGCTGAGTTGAGCTGGCCATCGATTCGCTCGGCTTTGATTTGTTTTGACTTCATCTTTTTATTATTATTATTATTGTTATTATTATTTTTATTATTATTATTTAATCAATCGGTTCATTAATTAAATTGGCTAAACACTTTCTCGTTATTCTGTGTTGTAAGGAGGCCATCTTTCTCTGGAATTTGGTTGGGGCCGAAACGGTCTTCATAGGGAATGAATATTTATTTAGTCCCCAGATGGCGGTCGTTTTTCAGATTTGCATTTTCATCCTGGCCTCTTAATAATAATAACAATAATTGTAATAATAATAATAATATGTTCATCAAGATCGCATGATTGAATCTAAAATGACATTTCCTCTTTTTGCTTCGCGTGTATTTAACTTACGTTGATAATTAATTAAGCAATCGACGACCAGATTCTGATCTGGGTTCCGAGCTCCCCCTCGTCTCTCTAGGCCCGTCTAAAAATGTCGTACCAAGGCTAGGCCTGCTGATTGTTCGTATGAGATTTTGTGTCTTGGTGTCTTTTTGTGTCTTAGAAATGTATCCTCGATTATAATTATTCGCGCGTGGTTATGCTGTAAGGCCGTGCGAAGTCGTACACAAAAAAATCGCCATCAAGTGAATGTCCATCTGGCGAGTGGAGTTGAAATGACGGTCAGCAGTTTTTTTTTGAGTTCTACTACGATTGTGGGCTTGCTGTTTCTGCTGTGGGAATTAAAATCTGAGTAATCGTTTCCTCTTTCTTTCTTTCTTCTTTTTTTTTGTGTGTGTCCTCCTTTCCATCTTCAGAGATGAATTTATCGTTGTTGGCAACATTTTTCTTTGCAAGAAAAGTCAATCATGTCGCCGACGCTGTTGCCGCCGCCGCAACTGTTTTGCAACAAATTTTGCTTGCTTCGGTTGACCTGTTGAGGTTGAGGATTCACTGAAACTGTGAGTCAGGGAAATGCTCGAAATAGGAGTGGACTCGTCTGCCTATCGCCACCTATCGTGTGCTTATAGAATCCAATATTGTTAGTATTGCCATCTTTCGAATGACTTTTAAAAAACCATTTACAACTGGCACTTGACCTTTCCGACCTTTCTTTCACAAGACATTCGAAGGTGAGACAATGACACCGACCGTGCTCCTCGTTAGGGGTGTTAGTGTTTGTCACCTTTCATCCTCTTCATTGACCCTCGTCTGAAGGTTGTTGGCCTTTTGTCGTACGAGCGTATTAGCGTAGTTGGTTTGGAGTGTGAATAGTTAAGTCTAGAATTAATGTTCGCATTGGTTAGTTAAGAAAGTTACGTGTTGAGGTTGGTGATTTTTTTAAGTCGATGAGAAAAATTGCATTCGTGCTAAAAAAAAAAAAAATCTTTCCTTCGTTGGAGACTTGAAATGTCTTGTCGCATAACAATGTTATATGTTGTGGCCGATTAGAACATTTTAAGGAGAAATTTAATTAATTAATTACTTATTAATTAATAAGTAATATAAATATTATTATATAAATTACTTATTAATACTTATTACTTATTAATTAATTTAATTGATTACGTAATGAAATCCAAAGTTACAATGTTGTTCCACTTATCGTGCTTCTTGTTTATTCATCTTGCTTTTTGTTTATTTTATGTTATTCGTCAATATTTTTTATAAATTCCTGGTTAATTAATATCTACGAATGTATTAAATCTATTTTCTAATGTTTGTTTGAGATCGATCAGCACATTTATGCTTTTAAGACACACGCACACGCACGCACACACACACACAAATACTCTCGCACGGAACTGGAATCACGTCACCAGGACGATCGATCGATATCTGTTTCATCACATAATAATAATAATAATAATAATAATAATAATAATAATAATAATAATAATGATAATAATAATAAATAATAATAATTTTTTTTTAGTTTAGAATTCGTTTATTTCAAAACTCTGAACTCTTCGTTCCAACAAAATAACACACACACACACACACACACACACACACACACAAACATTTACAAATTCACGGTGTATCCCAGGGGAATATAATTCCCGCCTAGGGGATAACCGGTCACAAAATGACATGATTAAGGCGATACGTCTGAAAGAGTCTTTACATCATTGATAAGCTGAGAGTGAAAGTGGGACATTTTATTGCTAACGAACATGAGAAAATCGATGATAACAATGAATTGCAATTCAGAGTACTGCAAGATTGGCGATGGCAGGAGCATGTTGTTCTTTCGAATAACTTCACTTGCAGATGATCATCGGGGTGCAATCCACCGCTACAAGTTAAACGTGTCGTGTTCGCAACCCAGCCTGCGCCGTTACAAAAACAAAAGGCGCCTCTGGCGCTTTATAAATGAACTACAGGCGTCAAGTCATGGCGGCGGCAAATCATGCATCTACCAACAGGTGACAAATTGTGAGTTTAGATTTTTCATCACCCCTTTCGAAATATGTGCCATTTATAAACTTTCTATGTTCACAGGCCTCAAATTTTGAAAAAAAAAAAAAAAACAACCCCACTGCACCGCTGCAGACCGCCGTTCGAGTAACCGGGCTAAACTTGAATGTATACACGAATACAATCAAACAAACAAACTTGAACTTCTAACTAAATTTTCGTACAAATCTTTTTTCATAATAAATTGAAAGCTTTCTCACTTGAAGTTAAACTCAACTGCTTGCAGGAGATGAAGCAAATCCAACATTGCGTGTAAAAGAGTGCCCATTTTGTTTTGAGCGTCAAGACGATGAAAGTCGTCGGCCGGCGAAAATAATTGTCAATTAACATCCCTTGCATGGCCAGACGATTAGCAGACGGTGATTCAGTAAGGGGATCCGTTGTTTCCACTATTGTCGAAGTGTCAGAGTAGAATGATGCTTTTCAAAATTCAACGTGCTTTATTTTTTACACTTTAAAAAAATCGCATTTAAAGGTTTTTATGATGATTGATATTATTATTATTTTTTTTTATGTTGGGTGGATGTGAGTTTTTATGGCAATTGTGAAAATTTCTCTGTTTTTGTTAAAACTTTACTTGAACTTATTCCGATTGAATCGGCAGATCGGGCACGTCTTGTGGCATGGAGAGGATGGCCTGGTTCAGCGACTCCGCCAAGGTGTCGGTGAGTCTGTTGTGGACCCACTGATAGGCAATCGTGCCGGGACTGACCGTGAGGGTGATGTTCTTGTAGACCTTCATCGCTGGGGGTTCGGACTCTATGATCTCTACGTCCCTGCAAACGCTCAGGAGATGTCTGTGGATCTGGTTGAAAGTCCCAGAGAAGGGCATAGAGATGCGTGGCGTGATCATGCCGGGTCGAAGGCTGGTGTACTTGAGGACATCGGCTGGGGCCATTATCCGACACTTAAAGTTCTCTCTGATGATAACTCCCGACAACACCTCACCATTATTGATCTTATTGGAGAATTCGCCTACAATTCTGACCTGCCTGTCCTGTTTGAATGGTAGTTCAATGGTCTGTCCATTCCTGGGGTTGTAGATGTCGAGGACATGTCCGTTGGGGTCCGCGTACTCCTTGGTCAGAGCGGCCTTCATTCTACTCATCTCGTTCTGTTCTCCGTGTACAAGTATGATGTGTCTTGGCTTGATGGCCCGGACGAACTCGCTCGTCTGCTGGTAGTCGGTATGGGCTGAAAAGGAGATGCAGTCTACCGAGCACCTGAGTGGCAACTTCTGACCTCCCATTGTCATGATTTCCTCAGGCTCCGAGAGGATCTGCTTGGCGAGGGTGCCCTCGATACAATATCCTGCTACTATGACGCCGTTCTTCTTGTCGGTGCACCAGCTTTCGAAAAGCTGCCTGGAGATTCCGCTCTGCAACATGCCGGGACTGGCAAGGACCACGGACGGCCCGGCGTCGTCGAAGTGATCGACGCTTCTAAGATAGGAAATGTGCTTAAAATCGAATGGGTTTGAGATCTTCATGCGTTTCTGTATCCGTTCGTTCATGGAAAAGGCATAGTTCCTGTATATTTCCATGCATTTCTTGGCTAAGGAGGAGGCGTAGTATATTGGAACGCTCTGGAGCTCTGGTTGGGCCGTCCAGAATTCATCCAGAATCAGCAGCAATTCTTGAGCCCTTCCAAGGGCACAAATAGGAATGAGACATCTCCCGCCCCTCAAAACGGTGTCTCTGACAAGGTTGGTGAATCGCTTCTCCCTCTCCTCCCTGGGCTCGTGGGCGTGGGTACCGTAGGTTGACTCCACGATCAGAACGTCCGGCGTAACCTCCGGGATCTCGGCCGACATGAGGTGGCGGTCTTCCTGCCTGCTGAAGTCGCCCGTGTAAAGTACTTTGACGCCAGCAATTTCAACCATGAACATGGCAGCTCCCAGGACATGGCCGGCTTTGTAGCAGCTGAACTTGATCCCATTGACCTCTTTCTCTTGGTGAAAGTTGACAGTTTCAATCTTGTCCATGCTCTCCATCAAGTCATTCTGGTCGTAGAGCCTGTCGGCCGCATTACTCACTTTCAGGTAGTCTGTGAGGAGCCATCTGTAGGTGGCTTTCGTGGCGTTGGTCATGAAGCATCTGCCCTTGAAGGGGGTCTTGAGTAAGAGCCAGGGCAGGGAGCCACAGTGGTCCAAGTGAAAGTGGGTGATTAGTACGAGGTCGACATCCTTCAGTTCGTCCTCGATGAGGTCAAAAAATGGGAGCGTTTCATAACCCGACCTGCCCGGATGGATCCCGCAATCCATGAGCACTTTCTTGCCCATGTACTTGAGGTAGATGCACGACCTTCCCACCTCTTGCCCGGCACCCAGTGGCTGGATTGTCAGTTTTTCCTCCCCGATGGTGACGGATTCTTCCGCTGGTCTTTTTCTGGACTCCATTTCAGTTCTTGAAGATTTGGACGTTGATGATGTGTTGGTTTTAAGATATTATTTTGTATTTACTGCAAGCTTTTCTTTCACGATGATTTATTGCTTGATTTCAGAGTGAATGGTGAGCGGCCACGAATCGGCCTCAGGCAGTAATAAAAGATTCTGAATATAACGATGTAATGATAATCGGGGTTTCAATTAGTTTTTGCTGAATTATTTTGTTTTTGTTAAAAAATAAAAATTTAAAAAAAATATACATATATATATTAAAAAAAATTAAGTATTATTAATTAATAAAACGACATTTTTTATGAATTGAATTTATTATTAAAAATTTATTCGTGATGTAACAGTTTTAATATTTTTAACGACATTGATAATTTTCAAACAATCAATTCTAAATACATTTTGGTTAGAAATTAAATAATCAGGTGAAAACTTAAATGCAAAAAGCAATTATTTTTGTAAACTCTTTTTATATTCACGATCTTTTTTCCGGCGTGACTCTGAAGCGGGAGGCTTGGAAGCAGTAAGTCAAAATCAACCAAAGAAGTGCGAATCAAATAGTTAGCTGATCAGTTGTACCAATCAATCAATCAATTATTACTCACCGATATTGTCCAAAATCTTCATAACATCTCCTACAAAATGGCTCCCAAGAGACCCAGAGATAACGATCCTGAAGATGTGAAGTACGAGCAAGTCTGTAAGAGAAGAAGATTTTTGGCCCTGAAGGTCAGGCGAAAAGGGATCACTGCCGAGCCGGATAAACCCACCTTGACCGTGAGGGTGGCTAAGCGGCCTCGACGGGATTCCGACAGCGACTCGGAGGACCCCACCAACGGGAGTTCGTTGAAAAGATTTAAAGTATTCCCTGGAACCAGCAAAGTTGCTACTGAGTACATGAAAGAAGCCGAGGTCAAAAATACTAGAACCGTCTTCGTCCCGATGGCCATAAACACCGACAAGGTCAAGTCCCTCATCAAGCACCACATGAAGAGATACAGTCGTTTCAACCCCGTCAAAACCTGTCAGAAACCCGCTCGGTCGCAAGAAGCTCCGGCTATTTCTCTGAGCGAAGTGGAGTCGATGTGCCTGAAGGCCATGAAAGAAAAGGAGGAGCAACTCAAGATGGAATACGAGGGCGTGCTCAGCAGCAGGATGGTGGAGATGTACGAATCTTTCATCAAGTTTAATAACGACGTGATGAGGGTCAATCCCGGTGCTGTCCTTTCCAGCTATTTGTCTTAGGAAAAGGTCAGAGTTCAGCCTGGAAAGCGGACTGACGTAAGGCCAGCCGTGGGAATCGAGCCATGCAAATTTGATGATCTTGTAGCACGAGATTAAAAACGTAGTACTTTTATGAATAAATTAACTCCTCATTCGGCATGTAAAACCGATAACACCTGTCTTCGATAATCAAACATTCATTTCTTTGTCGTTGTTGTCGCTGTTGGTGGTTGGTAATGACCGCGGCGACACGAACTGCCACCGACTGCAGTCGTCAGGATCTCGCATCAAAATATCTCCTTAAATCTAAACAATAAGCACATTTTAAGTCAACATTTGCCAAACCACAGCAGATCCCCAAACGCAGAGGTCAAAATAAAGGTCCTCGAGGTCAAACTGTGCACATGGTGCACGTGAGAAGAATGGTGTTCGTAATGTTTTATTGACTTTTCTCGGCCATCAAAATCATCATCGGTCGTCGTCGTCGTCCTCATCACCACGATAGGCCGACGAGCCACGAACATCATCATCATCATCATCATCAATCATGATTCGAAAAACAAGATTAAGTAATATCAACTATGAACAAATGCATCATTTGAATGATAAAAATGATAATCAATACAAGAATGAATAATAATAATAATAATAATAATAAATCATCATCATCATCATCATCATCATCATCATCATCATCATGCATCCATCCGTTCATCCATTCATCCATCCAATCCGAAACACNATGATAATCAATACAAGCATGATAATAATAATAATAATAAATAATAATAATAATAAATAATAATAATAATAATAAATAATAATAATAACAAATAATAATAGTAATAATAACAATAGTAAACAATCGACAAAAAACAATCACGCGTCTTTTGTTTTCTTTCAATTCAGTCGCCAGATGGGAGGAGTGATTCGACTCGATCCTCCAGAAGACATCCATCCACCATCACTTCGAAATATCTCGTGAACCAGCAAAAAAAAACGAACGATCGTCCAAAATCGGGCCTCGAGCACCATCCCTCGATCCCTCGACGGGTCTCGAACTCCCGGGAACGCCCCAGGACTGAGGAAATTGCAGCCGACGGACACGACGACTGCCAAGTCTACAGGAGATTTACACGTCGTTCCAAGATGGCGGGCACGCGCTTTTTATAGAAAAAAAAAAAATAAGAAGAAGAAGACTACAAAT
This sequence comes from Hirudo medicinalis, assembly GCA_011800805.1. NCBI lineage: Eukaryota > Metazoa > Annelida > Clitellata > Hirudinida > Hirudinidae > Hirudo > Hirudo medicinalis. The sequence continues at coordinate 116,090 of MPNW01000348.1, forward strand.
AGAATAGAGATGCGTTTGTAAAACTAGGAAGGATTGCACTTCACCCGGAGAGGTGTTGTTCTGACTCTGCAACGTCTTTCGACGACCGACAAATGGCGTCGACATTTGAGCGACGTCCTGGTGAAAATGGATAAAAACTAAAGTAACGACAATAATGATGAAGTAGTAGTAGTAATAATAATAATAATAACAATAATAATAATAACGATAATAATAATAATAATAATAACAATAATAATAACGATAATAATAATAATAACGATAATGCTGATAATTTAACAGACGAATAGATCAGACTGGGTACTGACTTGGGTTAATACATGATTCAAGATCAACCTTAAAAAAGATTTTTGGCAATATGAATATAAATTTTAAATAATTTATAAATACGAGGGGGGGTCGTTTTCTCAAATAAACGAGAAGAAATATCGAGTCCATAAAACGGAGACCAATCTGCGATCGTGCCAAACTTTCGAGAAAAATGGACTTCGAGGAGTGCGCAAAGAAAGGAAAACCCAAAATAAATCTTCTGACATAGATGACGACAATAATGTAAACGATAAATTCAATAATATTAATAATAACAACAAATATTATTTTTGTTGTTGTTATTGGTGGCTCAGATCGGATTTACAACAATTTTTAAGCAAAAAAATCCATCGATAATAAACAACAAAATAATAACAATCGTCATCATCAAAGTCACACGACACTGAGTGCTGATAACGATCTCCTCCTAATACTGATGGGACTGAGTGTTGGTTTAAGCCAAAGAACCGGTGCGAGCACCACGAGCCACGGTGCCCTGAGCAATCAAAATCGTGGGGTCCAACGAATCATCGACAGCATCAACATCAACGACAACAACATCAACGACGACAACATATTTCTCAGACCGTCATCATGAAAATGAGGAAACACTGAGTTACAAAACCCGTGTGTGAATATTGGAAATAAAATTGTTGTGAAAATGACGACAATAATAATAATAATAATAACAATAACAATAATATTAATAATAATAATGACAACATTAACAACAATAATAATTGTAGTGAAAATAATAATAATAATAATAATAATAATAATAATAATAATAACAACAATAATAATGGAGGATAGTGTTGACATCGGTCGGTGGCTGGGAACGCTTAATTTGAACAATCTTTTGCATCATCATCATCCTCATCATCATGATCATAACCAACGCCGTCATCATCATCATCATCATCATCACAGTCTTCATCATCACTATTTTGTGCTAAGCAACATTATAAGGATACATTGAATGCACACAAACTAATACTGAATGAGAAGTGATTACGACAAGGTGATGACGATACTGGTGTCGACGATGACG
>MPNW01000348.1:137717-144388 GCA_011800805.1 Hirudo medicinalis
AATAAAGACAAAAATCTGTAACCACTTATTGTAATATTTACCTCTCTCTGAAGATGTTTTCAGTCCTACTGTTGAGCGTGTCTTTTTGAAGATTTACGCTGAATTATTAAAATCATTGGGGTTAACCGTGGGGGTTAACCATGGGGGTTTAGGCCTCCCAAGAAGGTCACTTCCATCGATGTTGCGCAATAAAAATGCGTCCTTTCTCGCAAGAAATTCAACTTCTGACAAAAAACACGAGGTAATGTCGTAATATTCAATTTTGCAGAAAACCTAATTTACAACAATATTACTTTTAATATTATTTATTACTGGCGATAAAAAAAAAATCCGGAATGTGTTAGGAGAGGCTTTTCGATTCCTGATATTCGCTACTGAATTTCGTGGATCAACTTTAAAATCTATCTTTTCGAACAAAAACAACAACAACAACAACAACAACAACAACAACAACAACCAGCTAACTAACTAACTAACTAACGAGATTGCGTAATTAATTCGTCCACGTAATCGTAACATTACGCAATCAATTAACCAATCAAATTATTATTTTATCGGACAATTATTTTTAAAGAACTTCTAAGTCGAAAACACCTCGTCTGAGATTTTGAAATCGTGAAATCATGGCCTGCTTGGTCGGCCATGTTTATACTTGGCTGCGTTGGCTGGATGCGTGTATTACGCTGCTCGAATGACAAAGATGAAGGAACGAATCAACAGGTTTTACAGTCTCAGATCAAGTCTTGGTCTCTTTGAAGTGCACAAGGCGTGACAGATTGGCCCTTTATTTCCAAGTTTATACCCCACAGGGATTTGTTTACCACCCACCAGAGGAGCGGGGAGGTGTTCACCCCAGACATTTTGAAAATCCCACAATACACTTCTATGTAACAAAGTTCAATTTAATCCTGGACGAGCAAAAAAGTCAGATAACATCCCTGATCAAGTCTGTAACCAGTTGGGGGGGATTCGTGCCCCCTTGGTTAGCACCCTCCGTCCCCTGTGACAAGTTTCTGGTGAGCCCGATTCGCTAGCTTCTATAAACAATTCTATAATGGTGATGTTTTTTGTGCACGAATTACTTAAAATTTATTTCTGTTGAGTTTGTCGCTATTACACCTGGTCATTATTATGTCGTTAATTTGAACTTTGTCGTTGTGGTAATGTCTCAGTTGAATGGTCCAGTGGGTTTGTGGAACTGGACTTACGAAGATCTATACCACTGTGTGATTAGATATTATTATTTTTTTTGTAGAGTGTTTCTTTATTCAATTCATAGTACAAATTTATGAAGCAGAAATATAACTTCATCCCGCTACCCATGCATGCGTGCATTCATTCATTCATTCATTCAATTCTTCACTCCAAAGAGTGAAGACACCTCAGCACTCCGTGAGTCTGAAAAAAATTTTCTTACAAGCCGAATAGGCGTATGAACACGGAAAAATGAGAGGCATGGTTATCCACAAATATTCCCTGATCTTGCATATCTTGGCTCTAACGCTGGAGTCGTTATTAAAATGGCAGATTGCCGCTTGGAATGCATTGGAAATAGTCGGAGGAAGGTGATCCATCTGTGCTCGGACGACAGATTCCGTACAGAACTGACAATCATCGCATTTACCAACGACATCGGCATGGATGCTGCAGGTTATTAAGCCCTTCCTCAATAGAAACCTCAAGCTGTCATTGAAACCCAAACGGCAAAGTTCACCGGCCGTTTCAAGACTCGGGGGCAGAAGGGCACCGGTCATTCTCTGGGCATTCTTGAAGGTCACTTGTGTGCTCATGTTCAGCACCTCCAAGCACATGTTCTTGGATTGATCATCCGGACAGATGTCGCTATGACCAGCGAAAGGACAAATCTTGACAGTATCTGAATCAATGGTAGGGATGATGTTGCTTATGGCTCCGTCGAAGTACAGGTTGCCTCTGAACTCAGGAAGGGCAACACCAGAGTAGAGTGGAATGAATGACGAGCAGACGAGAGCTTGAATGAGCTCCTCTCTGCTCTCGAAATCCGAGACCAAGACGTTCTTGAAGTCCGGGAACCTAGTCATGGACACGTACAGATGTCCGGACGAGCGAATGTGGGCGTCGACAGGCAACAGGTCGTCCATTATCCTCCTCAAATCTCTGACGAGATGAAAGTTTGGACTGAACGGTCCCAAGATGTGTCGCTTACTTTCAGTGATCGTCTCCAAAACGATCTTCGTGCAATCCTCAATCGAACAGCCATTGATCATGGCACAGGCCACCAAAGCACCAGAACTGGTCCCTGCTAGCCTTTTTTCTAAGAGTTGAGGGGCGTACTTTTTCATGCAGCATGCCACTCCTACATGGTAACTGCCGAGAAAGCCACAGCCGGCGAAAGAGAGGCTTATGTTGTCCAAGTCTTCCTCCCTTTCCATTATTGCTTGTATATCTGACTGGAGTCTTCCTGTCGATTGGTTGCTTGATTAATGAGTGTTTGATCAATTAACCAATGCAAATGAAGCTTAATTAATATTGTAATAAATTTGAATTAATGTCTATGCATGTCATATTTTCTAAGTGAAGTTGTGATGACGTTGAACTGACCTGCTTCTTCAAATATTATTTGCTAGTCCTCCCCGAAGCCCATACGGGTACCAAACGTCCACGGGGCGTGTCGAGTTACTCCCCCTATCATCGTCATCCTTGCCACAACAACACAACAAAGCTTCTATGAAAGATTGTGTTATATTCATTTATTGTGTTTGGTGATAAATGGATTTATTGCTGTGTAATTTTAAAATAACTTAAAATAACTCGTCTGTTTATTTAATTTCCAAGTTCAGGCGGGATTGAATTGTCTTCTTTTTATTTTTTGAGGGATACGTGATTCGTAAGCATTTGTAAATTCATTTGTGATATTGATAGTTCGCTTAAAACTGGCACGACTGATTTTAAACATCGCGATGTCCAATTTGACATTCGAAATGATTGAAAATGTGTTGATTAAATTTATCGAAGCGCATCATTTATGAGGATGTTAATTAATTTTCGTTTTGAGACAAAAATAAATGTGCCGTTAATACCAACTCCATCCAAATACCGAATGTAAAAAATATCGATATTTGCTCAAAAGCCCAGACAGAGTCAAACTAAAACTTGTAATATCATTCGGAGGCTTGGACTAAGTCACGAAAACCGATATAAGGAGAGCAACGAGGCCTGTCACAAAAACGCGGGTTGACAATTTTAAGTGCATAGCAAGGTTGCAATAATTTCTACTGCAAAGACAAATCGTGATCTGGCTTCCTTCTTTCTCTATTGTTTTGCAATCTCTGTTGACGCTTTCTTTGCCGCACGATCTGTAGTACCTTGTCACTGCACTGGTTGCTGGAAAATAAGATTTATATTTAGGAAATCCTTAACAACATTTGGGGAGTTTAGTTCTTAGTTTTATGGGGTTTTTTTTTAAATATGAAATTAAGGAATCTTGTTTTTAGTTTTGGGCTCATTTTCACGAACAGTTTGACAGCAAATAAATTTGTTAATGGAAAAGCTTGAGTATAAACAATGCTTGCTTTTCGAAATCAAGACGATCTTCTTGCAATGCTGTCCCAAGCAAATTGTCGTTGAACTTGTGGTAGGAAATTCACACTCTTCTTCAGAACTTTCGCAGTGATAACACAGAACTGCCTGGCAATCATTTTGGAGAAGAGCAATCATTACTCCGGCTAATTTGATCAATAAATCTGCTTTTCCCATGGTTTTGTAGCCAAATTATCCTTGAAAGTATGAGAGCATGAGTCCAAAATTTTCTTGTAACGTATTTAGTCAAACTGAATGTGATCTTTGAAAACTGTCTTCATAGATTAATGTAACGCTTCGATATTTAAACCATTGTAATGTATTATTTAGTTGATCAAATATAAATAGATCTTACTTTAACAACATCGAATTATGGTTGATGTGTTACAAAGACAACGATATCATTGAAAAATATAAATATTCAAAGACATTTAAGAACAATCTGGTTAAACTAACAGCCTCAATGTTTTGGCAGAGCCTAGGAATAGCTGCTGGTAATTATAAGCCGGCACATCTCAAGGGAATTGTTTTTCTTCATTTTTAAGTTTATTAAACTAAATTTCATTTAACAAATAATAAAAAATTTAAGCTATTCATACATAAATGTTTTTAGTTTTTTTATTACATTTATTTGAATAGAAATCAAGTTTCATCTTGTTCTCTCTTCATCGCTAAGCTACACAAAACATGTGTAAACAAAAATGTTCCGGCGACACTGTTTGTGAATCTTTCTGGATGTATCAACAAGATTGACAAACGAACAAATGGAACAACTCGTGTATCCTAAAAGCGCTCTCGTACCAGTGCCTACGCCATGCGAAAGCTTCAGCTTTCTATCTCTGGACGACAGTATTTTAACTGTCACACCAGAAAAGACACTATCAAGTAAAGTTCTGCCGATAACAGAATCTTTAAAGGAAAGCTCGTTTTTGGATGAAGATGGTTAGTGAGAAATATTTGTTAAAAACCATAAGTTCTGAAGAACACAAAAGTTTTTAAGATGCTAAGGACAGATGTGTCATTTAAAGACAGATATGTCTTGTTTTTGATTAGACCACCTCAACATTATCAACTGATAATTTTACTGGTAGTTTGTTTTTCTTTTGTGTTACATGAATAATCAGATGTGTAATAGCATTACAATAGCTGTTTTTATTTTTGTAATAATTCGAAACATAACTTCTTCATAAAATATTTCTTCTTTTGCCAGGCAAAGACAATAAGTCAAGGGTTCAATTCAACAGGAGTGTTTCAGTATTCCACTTTTCCCCCGACCGAACATTCACCAACGATGAGAACTCGAAAGAAAGCCTCGATTCTTTGACATTCGATTCATCCTTGAGTGAGGATTTTTCAGAAAATTCACAAAGATTCATTATTCATAACAACAGGATCGAGAACATCATGAAGAAAGTCGACAAATTCGATGTCAAAGCGAAGAGAAATTCGGACGGCTGCCCGCTCGAAGTGCCGAGCGATGATTATAAACCTTATGACTCGAAAAACTGGCAATTCGACGAGGCCACGGAAAACGACTTCGAGGACGATTGGTCGACTCCTACCCGCAGAACTCGAAATGAATCCGAATCGGGGCTAGCGGACTCTCCGTTCATAACGGACGTTCATTCTCACGGAGATGAAGTTTCGTGGGAAAGCGACCTAGATGAAGACGACGACGAGGTCAGAAGCGACTCGGGGTTGCAAAACAACTTCTTCAACAAAAGTTCCAGTCATGAGGGGAAAAGCACGGCAGATTGTTACCCTACAAAGTTGGAAGCCGTTGGAGAAACTGGAAGAAGCTGGAGACCCTCGAGTGTGGATTCTGAAAAGGAAAATGCACCAATATCAGACTCCGCTGCCTTCTTGGCCGAAACCGGCTTCAAAAAGTCAGAGCTAGACACGAGGTCGGGCAGAGTCTCCGTTTCCTCCGACGTCGAAAGGACGGCCTCGTGTCCCCTGGTCAGACCTGCCGTCAACACGACCTCGAAATATTCGGCAGACGTCGAAAAGTTGAAGAGGCAGAGTTTCGAGAAGGAAGTCCTCAACAAGGGCAAGCTCAAAGACACCAAACTGCGGGCAAAAATTGAAGGGAAGGTGCGTCCGTATTCTCTGTCGTCTTCGAATCTCGGATGCAAATGTCATCGAAACGCTTCCGAACAATTGTCCGAGTTAAAATGATTTTATTAATCGTAATGATTCCTTAAAATACCTTCATATTTGCAATACTTTGCTCAGTAATAAGTGGCCGGGCAATATGGTCGACCTCGTTCGTCGATGAATTCTATTGGCTTGACACATCGCTGCCTGTTTACGACAGGCTCTCTCGAGGCTCAACGTTTCCGACTCGAACCAATTCAAGGACCTCGTCAGCATCGACGTCGACGAGGAAGAGGTTTGTCAAAAGTTCGTCAAGGAAAAGATGTCAAAGGTCAGGAGGGAGAAGGTCGTGAGGACGGAGGTAGGTAGGACCGCAAGGGCCGTTTCAATTAAGATTATTAACGGTCATTGACACATCTCATTGCAACCTCTTCAAGGACAAAGTCGGCAGGATGCCAGACGTGATGGACTTCTACAACGAGGACTATTTCGTCCACGAACCTACCTGCATTTCCTCCGAAGACACCTGTAATGCCTTTCGCTCGTTCAAGCCGAAGCTCAAAACCGCGGACCTCGGCAGGTCCCTGGACTTGTACAAGCACATGAAGATGTGGGACGGACTGCCCTATTGATCAGACACTACCTTCTTGTCATCATTCGTGCCGGCCATTGTACATTTGTTCTTATTATAATCATCTCATGATGATGATGATTATTATTATTAATAATTATTATTGTTATTATTATTATTATTATTGTTGTTGTCGTTGTTATAATTTGTTAATGTTTGTGCCAAGATTGTAAATACAAGGCCGTGGATGAAACACACATTATTATTAACAATATTACTATCATCAAGACTTTAATTAGTTTAGATCATCATCATCACCATCATCACCATCATCATCTTCGTCGTCGTCGTCGTCATCATCAGCATCATCATCACCACCACCATCATCATCATCGTCGTCGTCGTCGTCGTCGTCATCCTCATCGTCAGAACAACTTTTTAGACG
>MPNW01000349.1:0-49381 GCA_011800805.1 Hirudo medicinalis
TTGTTCGGGTTCTTATTTCTTCCCTCAGGACTGACTGGGCCGGACATTCCATGAGGAAATGACGGACATTTTCATCCTCCTGAGGGCATACCTGGCATTTTCCGTCTGGATGATGCTTCAAGAGAACCGCCGAATCTGCCGCAATCAATATTCATAACAAGATGGCCTCCGTCAATCAAAATAAACTCCGCCCACCAAATGATTAAAAGTAACTTGCGTCAATGAAATTAATGAATTAACTTGAAGTAAAGTAATATAGTTATTTATTGTAATTCATAACAATTTAATAATTACGTCTACCAAATGATTAAAAGCAACAGCGTGCATTGGAACTCATCCGTGAATATTATCCAGTATGAATCAGTCCTTTTAAGGGCTACCCCAATTACCGACAGCATTGTTCGCGCATCACGTATTAGTATTTATCCGATCTTTCGATTGCCTTTTTCATAGTGCCTTATGTGTCCGAACTGGATGTGAAAGCAATTTTTAATCGATTCATTATTTTGTTTTATTTATCTATTTATAAACTTGGAAAATTTACTTTTAATCATTTAGTGGGCGGAGTTTATTTTGGTGGGAGGAGTCCATCTTGTTATGAATATTGATCGCGGCAGATTCGGCGGTTTTACCCCCACATATTTCTACATTATGCTCTATAGCTTACATTTTTGAATCAACTTTTCTATTTGCGTAATTTGACTGGACTGTCAAGATTTAGCTGGGGTGACAAACAAGACTAGAGTAATCGGGTATCGGTCCAATCATGAAACTTGCGCAACAACCAAAATAAAGTTGTGGTACCCGCTACCTGGGAGAATGTCAGACTCGTCAAGTTTCAAAAGACACACGGGGATGTTAGCTACCAAAGTCCAATAAAAGGCCAGACTTCTGTAGGTCAGATCTTTGATTATAAGAGTATAAATGCCCTTGATGCATGGAAGGTGCCCCCGCTATTGGTCAGCACCCCCTTATTACAAAATCCTGTCTAAACCCTATGTAAAACCTCTATTACTTAGCTCATTATTACAATAAAATAACTCATCATGACCCATGTTATTCAATATCCAGTAAATACGCAGTGACGAAAGGAACAAACTAAAACTTCAATATTCTTCACTTTTTTTGAGAATGCAACTGCCTCAGGCTCTTGCACTGATATCTTTCACTGATTGAAGTTTAATGGACTAATGCCCATCAACTAGTGCTTATGAACAAATAAACGCCTTTTGGTTATGACAGCAATTTAAAATCAATAAGCCAGTTCATTATGAATTTCCCTCTTCCAGAATTAACATCCGGAAACATCCATCAGAAATCATTTAACAATATTTAACAATTATCAATATTTTTTAATAATTTATTTATTGTAAATATCCAATCCTACATATAGACTAATCTAAACAGCCCAAAAGCAAGTATGCACAGTATCACAGTGAAACAAAATATGCAACCCTGATTACTGATAACTTTGCTTCCTCTTATTCCTTAAGAAGTCCAGCCAATTCACAATAAATCCACGATTATTGCTGTTAAAGGACGAGAACAAGAAAAAAGAACTTCGTTTCATCTTGCGAGCTTTTACCATTTCCAGACTTGTAACATTCTGGCTAATATAAATGATTTGCTGGAGGAGAAGGATCACTATAAAAATTAGTCCACAGCTTGTGAAGAAGACTGTACATATGCAAAGACCTGTCCTGCAAACAAATTTATCCATCTTTCAAACTTTGGAATATAATGAAATAAATTAAATCGGTTTTATCAAATATTTTTAATCCATGTGATTCAGTCATACCTTTTAAAAACTTATTTTCTAAAATTTCTAGAACAGATTGGGCAAGGGTAAAATCCACCAATTGCTAGGATATATTCTCAAAAAAAAAAAAAATTGGACATAACATAATGTGGCAAGCAAGTTAGCTCATCTAGACGAATTCTTGCTTACAATGCTAAAGGAAGTCATGTTGGCAACTTGCTTTTAGAAAAGGCACTATGTATGCCCCACATTCAGTCAGGATTAATGTTTATGATTAATTAATTAAAAATATCACAGCACATAAATAAGCTGTAACATATATCTAAATAAATATATATAAATCTAAGGGAGTCATAAGCACCCATTAGCTAATTCATTAATACTATCAAAGAATCTTTTTTAAGCCTAAAAAGAATCTTTGCAACAAATCAGAAGTCTTTTACAATATTTCAGCTGGTGTTGGCAAGCCCTGTCATTTTTAAACAAGCAAATCTGTTTACTTAAGTAATAAATACAGAAACATAAAAAATAATGAATCGACTGATAATGAACAATATTTTCAAAAATGTTTCCTAAACAAGTAACTTTTAATATAACTGAGTCAGAGAACTACAAATGACTGAAATTGACAGATCTGCTTTTGTGGTCAATTAGCCTTAGAGGCCTGACAAAAACTCTAGTGTACTCTAGTTTGTTATAGAGTTATCACTGAAAACAAAGCAGATAATGATAACTTTTGAAGTTTCGTTATCATCTAGTAAGGCCGGAGGAAAATCAAAAATTTGTTTAATACAATTTGAATAAAAATAGATAGCCAAAGGCAAAACCAATTTATTTAAGCACCATAAAAGCTATGGAAATGGAAATTTAAAACTCACGGAAAATCAGAATACAAAAACCGACAATCGGATGGAAGAAGTACCCAATCCAGGTATATCTCCGGCGTACAAATTGATGTCATGGTCAGATTAACCATATATAATCCCACCAGGAGAGTCATGACCAAAAAGAAGAAAAATGATCTATGGTTGTGCTGACCTATGCAGATATCCAACCTGCAGTGGCAATAATTATATGTTATCGATTGAAAAAAAAAATTAATTGATAATGTTACATTCTGTGATATTATCATAACTAAGGCTCTATAAATAAAACTAACTAAAATTGTACTAATTCAAATTAATAAATCATGTTTACAATGTAATATATCAATGATTCCCATGCATTATCTTTTAAATAAATAGTAATTTAATTTTAAAAATACTTTAAAAATGTTATCTGAATGACATTTGACATTTATAAAAATACCAGCCAGTATCTTTCTTAATTATTAAATTAAGAACCAACCAGTCACAATGATGATCCCTCCCACATACACATTTCTCACACTTTGGACAATGACCTGATCTCGCTGGCTTTATAATTCCACATGGCAAGCAATCAACATTGAGCACACCATCTATGGAAATGTTGGTGATTTAAATACAACCAGAATAGGTAAGATCATATCAAAGTGGATAAAGCTAATATCTGAAAAATTTGAAGATGAAGTATCAAAGAATGTGATCAGTATGATATGACAGATTGAATTAAAAAATAGGCTCAGTATTGAGAAATTTTGGAGAATGGACAAGTGCTGCCACCCAGTTCTTGCAAGACATGAGATAAGAGATGACAGGACAATTTTTATTGAAAGAAGGTGCTAGATACATAGGTTTACACTATGTTCCTTCTGTCTCTAGCTCTTTCTATATAATATAAACATAATAACATGTTTTACTATCAGGATCCCAGATGATTGTGAACAATAATAAATTATTATTTACTCATATCTAATGTTAATGCCAAGATTAAATGAAACAACTTTATAAAAGTTCAAATGAAACAATGTACCAATAAATGTTTTAAAATATTGGAAAAACATGTAGACAGAATACTGACCAATAATCGGTCTGGAGTCAATCCATGTAATTTCCTTATCCTGCAACATTGGTTCCCCTCCATCATGCGTTCGGGAATGTCTATGAATGTAACCGGGGTCTGACCTTGCTCCATGCAAAAACCACAAAGTCATCAGAAATGATGTTAGCAACAGCATAATTTCCCAAAGGAGAACCTGATTTGATAAATACTCCTAAGTGATTCTGAAATTAATTTTGTTAATTTCTGAGATTCAGTCAAAAAAAATTCAACAAACCTTTCTGAAACCAATGACACAAGTCATAAAAATAACAAAAATAGTCAAGAAGGCTGCCTTCAAGGTTGAGTAATAAACTTGATTTCTTCCAAGTCTATCAGAAAATCAAAAAGAAATCATCTTTGAATTTACAATAAATGTATGGTCAGTCCAAAGTAGATAGAATGTGCATATTTTATGCAAAATTCTTGCAAATCAAACAATGGAATTTATTTATCAAATTTTGACATTGTGTCACTTTACCATATATAAAACATCTTGCAAAATTTTGACTTCCTAATATAATTAAAACTTGTAAATTATATAAAAAATATGTTTTTGGGCCATGCAAAATAGATAGAAAGTGGTTTGCATATGAGCTATAAAATTAAATTAACAAGTGCAAACAAACTTCAAAATAGGTTTCTGTGGCATGCAAACATGATACTGTAAGAAATTTTCCTTTTTAGTTTTTTAATGGTAGTTTAGTGATGGGCAAAGGTAAAGCATTGTCCAAAAATGAGAGGAGGCAGATTGCAAAGCCTCCAGGAAAGACAATTAATCAAGATCAAAGATTGCTAAAGAGCTCAAATGATATTTCTAATTATCTGAATGCTCCTGAAGACTATGGAACCAGGAAATGTTCATGAATAAAGAAGACATTGTCTGCCAAACAGGAGAGACTGCTGGTGAGGAAAGTATCTGAAAATGTTTTGCCAACCAGCTATTGGCTGCAGTAGATATTGTGAAAGTATTGGAAAATAATCTCCTGACTCTTGCTGAAAGGAAGCATAGTGCTAGCTATGCATTTCAGCAGGATAATGCTCCAATCCATATTTCCAAACTGACAATAACCTTTTTCATAAATGTTTTGAGTTGGCCAGCAAATTCTCCTGACCTCAATCCAATTGAAAATGCTTGGGCTAAGTTGTCAAGACTGGTTTACAAAGATGGAAAGCAATTTAATTCAAAATCAGAGTTGGAAGATGCCATCAGCCCCACCTGGAATAAGCTGGAAACAGACTTTATAAGAAAAATTTTTCAATGGATAAAAGATCTTTTGAAATAATAGCAAAAAATGGAAATACAATTTCATATTTAATATCTTTTTGTGCCAAAAAAATAAATGTTTGTTGTTATTATTGACTTTTGACATTTCCTCTCTATCATCTTTTTGCATCGCAAAATTGTGGAATTAATATTTCACCAAACTCTAAAATAATTTTTGAAGTACTATTTACATAACTCAAATTTGAGTAATTTTAACAAATTATTAGATGAGATATGAGTCAAAAAAATGGGTACTTTTATCTAATTTGGACTGGGTTTAAACTTCAAAAATAAATTATAAAATTATCAAAAATATAATACATTCATATACTTAACTTAACATACAACAAATATCACAAAAACTCACTTTCCCAGTAACCGCAAACTTAAAAAAGCCAAGGTGAAGATAAATAACATCCAGTAAAAGCCCATAGCTCCAACAAACAATGAAAATGGAAGAATTATGAATGGCAGATAAATGTCCATTCTAATTCGCTTGGCACCTCCCATAAAAGGGATTCTAAATCTGTCCTGGATGGTTTCAGCAACTTCTTTAATGTTCTCTTTAGGAATGGATTCACACCTCAAGATACTTTTGATTGAATAAGAAAATAATAACAATTAATTATTATAGTAGTAATAATAACAGGCAATGTCATATGGTCAATTTAATACAATTAACAAAATTCTTTCGTAATTTAAAAATCCTGATAATTGTCTAAATTTAAACAAACGAATTATTAAAAATCGTAACAGATCAAAACATACTTATCACAAATTGAATCTAAGGCCTCACAATTACAAAAAGTAGCAAGCAAATGACTTCGCTCTCCTTTTATATTTTCGTACTCGCAAAAGCAAAGGGAATCCCTACTAGTGAATCGTGTCATAACTTGTTTATTTACGGAATTAAACTGAAAAAAACTGCTAATGTGAAGCCCGTGCCTCCCTGCAATTCAATCGCCGAGAGTTTAGGAACTTCCGACTATAATTCAATTTGTATAACCACTTCTGAGATGTTGCTTTAATATAACTTTATGAAGTTAATTAGAAAATTAAGATCTAATAAATGATGCACAAACATTAAATAAACAAAATTGATTAATATCAGCAAAAAAGTTGGTTACTAAAGATTTCATTAGCAATGTCTCTTTAGAATGATGGGGAGTTTAGCGCAGATATTGATTAGAAATGCCCCTTAATCTAGTTACTTCACTAAGCACATAATAATTAAATAATTTAATTAAATAATTAAAACACGAATTTATTAGTTTATTAAATAACATTAAAAATAAGAAATAAAAATTTGCACCACATCACTTTTGTGACATGATATAGCTCCTCCCCTCACGAATAATAAGTAGCTTCAAAACCAGGGCAACGGCTTTCTTTTTTTGGGGGGGGGGGGCATTTCTCACACCATTGTTAATTCCTTTAGGTCCACATTTGCTGGATTGCCAAGCATGGGGGACCTGCTCCATCCAAATAATCTCGTTATTCAACGGCCTTATACTCCTAATCTCAGCCTGAGAAGGCACTTTTTAGTCGCTCTATCAATTTACATAGCGCCCTCTAGTAGGTGCTCAAATAACGACCCTTTTTCATTCCTTTCCATAATCAAAGTGTAGTTTATTGTTTTACCTAAGCGCGCTGTGGGTATTTGATACCGAGAGGAGCTACCAGGATCTAGTTTTTATTGAGAAGCAATGAGAGTTTAGAGGTGATTTAGAGGTGGCCTCAATGCGGTAATATTAACGTCCGTTGAATAACAAGATTATTTGGACTGAGCAGCTTTACAATTTCAAGGCTGTTTCCGGCTGCATTGCAACACCGAAGCAACGCGCCGGAGGAGCCTGGACCAACCGAGACTACCCTTATTATCTAGTACTAAGTACTAAGAAACTCCTACCATGGATCCTACCTACGGGGAATCATCAGAGGTATGCCCTCGTCACCGAACGTTTCGGCCCACACTCCTTGCGTTATGGGGGAGTGGGCCACCCATTTGATCAGAAGGGTGTCCCCTGTCGGTTATTACCCTATGTAAGCTATCTTCAGAACATCACCCATTATATGGTTATCGACTAAAGACTCGCGGCGATTTTTGCAAATCAATATCATGTAATGCAAACTGAGCGTCATATTTTCTTTGTAGCGGTTGCCTTCCCTTTGAAAATTACGCTCACCGGCCGCGTGCATATATCACATTAAACGCTCACTCGCGTTGTAAATCATTTGCCAATGCACGACATCACTTCAACTGGCAAACCGCACATCTTTCATTTCCTCGAGGGAATTTGATCCTAACTCATGGCGTGTCTTCCACGAGGCCGGAAACTGTAAACGCACTCGGAACTGTGGTTTGATTCCGGTCCGGTATCGTTCGGCGTTTTACCTGAATGCACAGCTGCGTCAGAACGCTGTTTCTCCATCTCCCCTTCGCATTTAGTTCCCTTTCGGCAGGAACCGGAGGGGACATATTCCTTTTTTTGACTTGCTAGCAATTGAAGTATATCGCGACGGGTTGCTAGTCCAATATCATTAAGTTTGGCACCAACATCGTCCGCTTGAGGACCTAATAAAACTAGAAATCGGTGACTAGCTCATGATGGCCAGATAACAGCCAGGCAAATGTCTGTAGTCATCTCGTTATGATACCAAATTACTAATGTCTTTGCTTTCGTTATGCAGCAACCTACTTGACCCCTTGCCCTACCTTGGTCAAATTTAAAATCCTGGCCACTGGTGAAACCAACTTGTAGTTCCAATTAATTTTAAATTAATTTAAGTTTTTATTAAATGTATAACTTAACTGAACTACAGATTAATTAAAAAAATTTTATTTTAGAAAAGTGTTGTCAATGATACCAGGCTTTGAAGACCATTTTGAAGAAAATGTTTTAAAAATTAAATTACTAACAAATATTTTTAAATTAAAATTAATCTGATTAGCAATAAAATAATTATTTTCAATAACTCTTAAAACATGCAAAATTAAAATTTCGAAAGTGCTTTTTTTTTAACTTTTAAACTGATTAGATAGGTTTTTAGTTGCATCGCAGATTTTGTGTCGCATTACTAATTACACCAGAGCTTTCGCATTCTGTCGTTCTGAATGACTAGATCTATATGACAGCGTTAGGAAATAATATGACGACCGAATCCCCCAGAAGAACTTCAAAATTTGGTGGCATAATTATTAAGCCCCAGCCAGTGAGGTAAGTTGTTAATTGTTATGAACAGCTGATTCGTCATTCTTGTGTGAAGAACCACAATCCATTTGAAATTGATACAGTTTTATAGAAAGTTCGTAACATTTCGTGTCAACTAAACATCGTTATTTTAGTGACAAGTCCATGATGGAAAGCGTCGTCGATTTTTTTCAAGATTTTGTAAGTATTTTTTGGCCATTGTTCTGTTGTCCAGTTGTCAAAATATAGCTATTCTCCTTGTTATATTCTAAATACCATTCGATATAGTCTCATGAGCTTTTTAATTCACTTTGTAATTTTTTGTTTTTTATAATTCAAGACTTTAAGTAAAGCACCAGAGGACAAAGAAAAGGTTTGCTGGGTTCAATTTGAACAGTTGCAGTCCAATGGTAAAATATTAAATTACTTTTAATGTTTAATTTAGTATGGTTACAATAATAATAGAATACCATTCAATATTACATAATGAGATTATTACTGCCAGTATTCTTTACTAAGAATGATAATGTAGTCTATGTTAAGCAGCTTGTCTTTATCATCTTTACCTGTTGTGGTATAATAAGTCAAATAAGTTTAACCATCTTAAATTAATAAGTCTTCACAATAATCATAAATCAAACTAGCCAAATGATGTAACTATATTTTGAAAAGGATTATTTGTAACATTTACAACTGCTTTATTTTTTAAAGGACACTTATTTTGCAATATATGAATTAATATTTTTATGATTTAATTTATTTCACTCCTTTAAAAGTCAAAAATATTTTTTTTGCACAGAAAGTCTTGTCTCCAGCAATCCCAAGGCAAACATCCAAAACATCAAAGAGACATCAGGTCCTATGATGTTTCTGATACTTGGATATATGAGTGGTGCACAAATTTGGCATGTTGCTGTAAGTCAATAACATTCATTAGTGCATTACAAATAAGTGTTAGGATAAAAAATAGTGAAATATAGACAGGTATTTGAACTCATTTAAAATTACTTTAAAGGACTGCAGACAAATAATTGCCTACCGTTAATATACTTATTGTAAAATATTATATCATACTATTAATGTTATTATTATTACTGTTGTTGCTGTTATTATTATTGTTGTCATTAATTATTAAATTTATATAACATCACAAGCATAAGCATGTTTTTTGGCTCACATTATTCATCAATAACACATTTTTTAATACTTCACTCATTCTAAAAAATAATTTGGAATGTGTCAATTTAAAAAAATTTATAGCTCGGATGTTCAACATCAGTTTTATTTAAGTTTTTCATAAGTTTTAATTTAAATTAATCATAATTTTTTTGAATTTCACTTTATCATGAATGTTAATTTGTTAGCATTCTTATTTCATAGCATTGTTTCAGCAGGGCAATGGAGAAACCCAGGAAGTTTTAACATTGAAGAAAGGACCAATCAGAAATCTGAAATTTCTCATCAGTCCTATTTCTAGTAAATTTTGCATAACTTCACATTTAGTTTTTTTTTAGCATTGCTTGCTATTTATTTCAACTCTTTAGTAAATATTATTATGTTAATAATATGTTTTTTTTAAGTTGTCTTGAATGAAGTTTTGATTTTTCTAAATATTTTTTATTAGCAACACAGAATGACTTGTTTTCCACCAAACGCCCCCTTATTGCTCTGACAGACTTTTCTGGGTTAGAAAAACAATCTGTTGTCTTCATCATTATTTAGTGGTTTTCCCAAAATTCCATGTCAAAGCAATTGTAAAGACAATTGCATTCACATTGGTGTTAGTGTTGTTCACTACTAATAGTGATGTCAGAAGCATTAATGACTGCTGTAATCATGCTGCCATATAATTTCGACCAAGCTGACCTTAATAATGATAGTTTATTTCGCAACATGGGCATAGGCTCAAATTTACCATGTCAAGCCACATTGTTAAATTGTTAGTGTTTTAGTGTTCAAATTTAATCATTTAAATTTTTACCACGGAATGAAAAAGAGTTGACCAAGCATTCACAATGTTGAGAATCTTGTCGCTCAAGTACGGCGAAGAAGTTTACAACATTCCTTATCAGCAACCAGTTTTGGACATCCTATGCAACTATAGGTAATGTGAGATCTGAGCAACTTGTATAGATAATAAAAATTGTTAAATGCCATCATGTAACTATGCATATCATTTATGTATGGACTAATTACATAAATAAAATCATTTTGCATTTTAATAAAATCTTAATCTAATCACATGGATCCATTACTAATAAGGAGTTATTTCATGTTAAATTTTCAGGGTAGTGGTCATTGCATTCCTCCAGAAATTAGAAGTTTTAGACTCAAGAAATTTCAAGCCTAAATTTTCCATCTCTAGTGAATTTTTCTTTTGATTTAAGTGGATAATCATTTAAAGTTGAAATTGATATTCGTTGATATGTTAAAATATGATATGATAAAAAGAATTCTGCTTATAAGATAATTGATTTATGACATTAAGATGTAGTAAACTAGAGGCAGGCTTGAGTAGTTTTA
Organism: Hirudo medicinalis; assembly: GCA_011800805.1. Taxonomy (NCBI): domain Eukaryota; kingdom Metazoa; phylum Annelida; class Clitellata; order Hirudinida; family Hirudinidae; genus Hirudo; species Hirudo medicinalis. The sequence goes on from MPNW01000349.1 coordinate 10,700, forward strand.
TTCCTCTACTAAACTATTGATTATCATTTAAAAGCTTAATGTTATCAATTAGAAAATTAGAATGACTGTTTTTAAAATGCTGATTTTTTCAGACTGCTCTCTGTCTCCCGGCATTAATCCAAATCCCGTGGCTCTCAGTTCCAGATGGCTAGCATACTCTGACAAAAATGTTGGTTTTACAGGCCTTCTGTCCTTGTCATTGTGATCATCTTTTTATAACTCTATTTTGTAATAATTTTATTGTTTTTGGTTAACATTTCAAAATATTTAGTTATGAGATTCATCAATGTTTAAGCACATATATTTTGCAAGCAGTGATTTTTCGAAAATGTTTTATGAAAACATGAACAGCATTGATGAATTTATTAAATGCTAAGGTGTTGTCTTAGCTTTCTACCACTCACCAATCAGGAGGAGGAGTAGCTGGGGAGGGCATCCAATCATATACTGCCTCTATTATATGTGCTGCAAAGGTTGGGTTTAATTGATTGCTAATTAGTTCTAATTATAGTAAATTATAAATTGTGTTTGAATACTTAAATTTGCAGTACATTTTGGCATTTAAATGATATCTACTGTCATCTCATAAGATAATCAACTTTTTAGACCATAAAAGAAGGAATAACAGCACTTGGTGAAACACTGGCTGGTAGCATGACGTCTGCACAGACTTCATCCACTCAGAAGAAAGTAGCTTCTACTATTCAGGCAAATCAAAGTTTTAAAAAACCTGGCGTTGTCAGCATTATGGATGTCATGAGAACTAATGAGTCAGAGGTAATTGTTATCCATTTGCTTGTGTTTAATTATGAAGTTGGATTTGTATGCTATTAGTAGATGTCAATGTAAATAATCTTTTTTGATTATCATTAACAATCTCTAGACCTGCACCCAGAATGTCAGTGAAAAATTAACTCAATAATACTACATATACATTGCTCAAAGATGTCTGTTCATGATGATTGGAATGGAGAAGGGTTGGTGGCTCATTTCATTGCTCATTCATCCGATCCAATCACCTCCCTGACCTTTGACCCGAGTGGCACATTACTGATGACATCTGACCAGCAAGGGAGATATTTTCATCTTTTCAAGGTACAAGCTATTATCCTCAAATACTTTCATCTCAAATATTATATCAAATACTCAAATGATTACGAATAAAATGCACTTTAATATTTCAAAGAATTACTGTGTTATTACTTAGTTTTGTGATGTTTAATAATATGTACAGATTCTTATCCACCCTCAAAGATCATCACACTCTACAGTGCACCATCTCTACGTTCTTCACAGAGGAGATACTACTGCCAAAGTAATTATTGATTAATTAATTAATTGATAAATTAAATGATGAAATGAATAATCAGTTGAATGATGAGACAATTGAACAATTGATTGAATGGTTACTTCCAGATCCAATCTGTTGCTTTTACTTGGGATGCTAGGTGGGTGGCAGTTAGCACTGTTCATGGCACCACCCATGTCTTTCCAATCACCAGTTATGGGGGACCTGTCAACAAGAGAACTCATATGTCCAAGAAAGTGGTGTCCAGGGCTAGTCGGTTTCACAGAAGTGCTGGCCTGGAGGAATCTTTTGATCGATTCAAGAAATCAGGGCGAGACAGTCCAGCTGCTGGCATGGCCCAAGGTTCAAATCCAGGCCCTTGTGGAACTCCAAGTAGCTTCTCCACCTCCACTGTTGGTCAACAATTCTCTGCTAGTCCTGCTAGTCCAGGTAAAGTATTTTGGTTTGCTTCCTTTTCGTGAAATGTATTTCAATCCTAATTAATTGCTTTGGTAATTTAATTTGAATTTTAAATCTGATTAAATTTATAAAACTTTGGAAAATCTTAGAATTTTGAGCTAATATTAAGTGATGACAAATCACTTATGACAAATCTTATCAAATGGTTTTTTCATACTTCTACATAAATATTTTTACAAACATGAACGTTTGTCTACATATTTGTGTATTTTCCATATATCCAGCTTTTGAAAGATCCTCAATTTAAAAAGCAATAAAATTAAATTAATTTATACAAATTTATATTTCAAATCTATAAAAATGAATGTTTGTATGATTAACCAGACTGAGCCACAACAACGCATGGACAGGTACACTAGTCTGTAATGTAAAATGGAAAGTGCATTTATGTATTTGTCTGTTCCAAGAAATGGCTGCCAAACGGTTAACTGTATGGACTTGAAATTTGAACATGTCATTCTCTATGCCATTTGTAGGTCAACTGTGCTATTTTAAATTTTCAACTTTCACCTTTTCCTAAATCGCGTGCAAGCCTTAAAATCGAGAGCTATCGAAGACAAGGAGCATTGTGCTGCCGCATTATCTAATGCTTAAGATTTTGCCCTTCACCCTCTCATGATGGCAGCAAAGGTTAGAGTCCTGTTGCGGGAGCACCATCCTAATCGCCCAGTTCTTTGAGGGCAAGTAGCTGGCTGAGTTTATGTATTGAAATAAACCAGGGGTCCATTAATTTGGGAGGTTTGCTAGTAAGTTTATTGAGCAAGCATTCAGTGAATAGAACTGAATAATCGAGTTGAGAATTTGTATGGAACTGTAAGATTTATGGAAACTGGTATGAGATTTTGGAATCTTGAGAAATGTTATAAACTTATTTTAGTTCTGCAGAGCTGCGTTTCAGAAGATTATAAATATGACAATTAAACAATGACAATTAATAAATTTAATTATTCCTTACTTATTTTATTTAATTATGCACCAGGGTTATATAACATTATGTAGTATATGATTGGCAAAGCCAGTTTAAAAAGCTAGTAGTTTATAAGTCTATGCTTCTAATCTTACTACTAAACTAAGTAAATTTTATTGTTTGCTCTCTTAATTAAGTACAACAATTTATCTAGTCAATTAGATAAATTATTTATTAGTTTCGATCAATTAAGATTGTTAGATGATTTATCTTCTTGTCTCGCTAATTTTTAACCAGGTCATCTAAACAAGGAGGTGCATCTGATAAACCAACTCAACAACCCTCGCCTCCCACCCTATCCCCACCCTACTGTAGTTCATCCCCTGGCTCAGATTCGCCAATCTTGTGCCACCATCCCAGGCCTTGATATCACGACACCAATCACTTGCAGTTCTCGACAACAGAACAAAGTTCCAACACCAGAACGAAGAACTGTTGTGGCTTGCTTTTCCAGTAGTAGGGTGTTGCCAATCAGTACTGGTAGTCCCTGTGTGTCAAAGGAAAGGATTGCAGGTCTGCTGGCATCTCATCTAATTGTTCCAAACTAAGGCTAACACATTTTCTTTTTATTGTTTGGAATAGATTTTGTTTTTATGATATGTTTTAGAATATTCCTAGTTTTCATTAACTCAAAGATCATAGCGCTTCCTTATTATCCTACATTCCTTTATTATCACTAAAATTGTCAACTTTTCAGTTTAACATTCCTGTAATTATTCATTTTATTTTTCTTTATTTTTATTGGCTGATACAAATTTGTGTTAATAGTCATTGATCCTTCAATTTGCTGGAAGTAAATCAAATAATTGAAGTCTCATAACTTTTCTAATACTTATTTATGTAGAAAAAAGTCCTTTAGAATCTCTGTTTGTGGCAACAAGTTCAGGAACTTTGACTGAATACATGCTCAATGTTCGACCAAAAGGATGCCATGAAAATGTCACAGATGACTCCCCCATTGATGTGGAGGCACTGCCTAAGTTACAGTGGCTCCTTGCAAGGTTTCAGTTTTCATTTATTTGAGAGGCTTTAAATTTACTGAGCTTCAAACACAGCTTTAAAATTAGTTGATGATATGCATTAATATATTTGATATTGGAGTTCTTGTGGGATGCTTTGAGAACTTGTGGGGTGCTAAAACCTTAATCAGCCATCATAGAGGTAGCCCTAGAAAGATTCTAAATGCAATGATAATAAACTTAATTACAAACATTAATCAATGACTTGCTGCCAGGGTTACAACAATATAAAGCCATATGCATAGCATCAGAGGCACTTCTGGTAACCATTTGAGCAGTGCTCCTTCCCAAGGGCACTGGTGATAGTGCAAGCTTGGTTGCGAATGCAATACATCATGATTTTTGCCATTACTACCACATGTAAGAAATCAACGATCTGATCTAACTTGCACAAGAAAATGAAATATAAAATATATATAATGAAATATTAGTTAGCCAATTCATAAAAAGTGTTAGTTGCTAAGACATGATCATCAACACTTAGAGTTAATACGCTAGTGCTAATAAAATATATAGGGTGGGTTGCTGAACATGACACTTAATGACTGTTGCTTTTGGCATTGCTAGTTGGATTACAACTCATTGAGTTAATCGTGCAGGCCATTTGCTCATTTAAAATGCTTGAATGTTGAATGAAATTCAAAATTTGGACAGATTTCCATCAGCATCATCTTATGCAAGTGACATGTATGTGCCCCAGTCTCTCAGTAACCCATTGCTTTCTTCTGTTCTGGACAAACCTTTTAATCCTCAAAAGCCATCAAGCAGTGAGCCTTTGTTCATCATATCATTTTTATTACATTTAGATTTTATTATAATAATAATAATATATAGTGGCCATGGGGTCATGGCTTTTAAAGCTCTGTTAGGAGTTTAAATCCTAGTCTGTTGGCAAGAGTTTCTATCACTCAGTTATATATAATTGACATTATGACCAACTCATTTTTATTTTGGTTCAGGTTCAAGGTCAAGGAAAAGCTCAACAAGGTCAGAGTCGAGTGAAGTATTTGATGCAGATGATGTCTTTGATGAAGAATGGTTATCCCAGGTAGTTATTGACATTAAGGATATAACTATTATCATGGTAGTGATACATATTACTGATGTGCTATTGCTGATAATCATAATAACAACAAAGAGATAAATTATTAATAATAATAATAACGAAACATTATTAGAATTTTAGTATGGTTTGCATAATTTTTAAGTGGAGATAATAATTGTTTGGAGCAATTATTTTCATAGGCCTTGAAGCCTATTAATAGAATTATGCCACTTTAGAAATCATAAAACATTCATTCATTATTTCAGCATGCACTAGATCACACTTCACAAAAATCAAAAGTGAGGCATTCAAAAACTGAGGGTTATACATGAAAAATGGCTTTAAGTTATGTTTGAGGAGGACTTCATAATAGCATTTTTTTTCTAGATATGGAAATTTTATTTTATATGATTCTTTCAGACCCTCTTAGATTGGAGGACTGAATTGTAAGTAGGAGTCATGAAATATGAGCATCCTACAGGGATGCTGGTCAATGCATCTATTATCCTACCTCATTATAACTGTCATCATATTAAATTTCAAATATTGCAATAACATGGCACATTGGGTGCAAGTTGGCTCAGATGGTTGTATTCCTGCTAGCGACAGTAAAATCAACAGTTGTTACATGTCATGTTTGCAACCCAGCTGGCACCACCACTAAGTGTCTCTGGCTACATGAATGGTCTAAGCACCCCTGATGCTTATGCTTAAGCTTATGGTGTTATATAAATTCACTTATTAGGAATAAATACAATATTTTATGTGGTCAGAAACTATAATTTTTTTTATGGATTAGCCAAAAAATCATGCTTAATTCACTTCCATTAATATGGAAGGATGAAGAAACAAGAGTTGCACCAGATTTGTAAAATATTTTATCGACTTATTGGAGTTTGAAGACATAAGAAAGTTGAAGGAAAGTAAATGCAATGTTGATTAAAGATGGAGGAGAATATTTTGAACAAGAGATAAATTCCACTTACCAAATTATTGCTATTGTTAATATATATCTAATTCTAATAAACAATGTCCATGATCTCTCAAGGTTGAGATAGCCACTCATGCCCCTCCTTATCGAAGGCTATGGATGGGTCCCCAGTTCACTTTCTATATCTATCAGGGCAGCAACTACAATTTAGCTGCCCCCCTCACTCTTCCATCATTGGAAGTGGATCGTACAGCCTCTTCATCATCTTCTTCTTCATCTCTCTCAAAGCAAAACATATCCGATGATCTTAATCATGACCTGAAGTTCTCAAAGTTGGTCATTGAACTTTTGTTGGATTTATGGCAGGGTGACAGATTTTTTTTTTATTCAGGCAACCTTGTAAGAGCCAGGCAAAGGATTTCAGGGCATTTCAGGAAAGGAGGGATTCAGGTAATTCTAGTGATTTGGAAAGGAATTTAAAAATTGATTGATTTTTGATTGGCTAGATGACCAGATTGATTTATAGGCCAAGCTGATGAATCAATAATAAAGTTGATTTAAGGTTCTTATTTTGACCAATCATGCCGTGGCTCCCCCATACTGAGGGCCACATCTAATGAGGAGATAGAAGCTGAGGAGCAGCTGAGGGCAAATCTAGCAGAAGCAATATCTGATGAGACATCAACAGAGTTCTTCTTCAACCAAGATCTCCTTGACAATATAGACCTGCAAGAATGTGATGAATCAGAAGGTTCAGATGCCTGGGCCGGCTGCTTTGGAGAAAAGGGACGGGGTCTATCGGTCTCTCCTTCCAGATCTTCAGATTCCAATTAATGAGAAGATTTTTTGAAACTTTGTCTTTCTGCTGATTTCTGATTAGTTTTGGTATTGCTGTTATGATGACACTGTAATAATCCAATTTTAGGATCATTGATAATACCTTTTGTTGCATTGCTCCAATGGGTGTTATTCTGAAAACTCTTCCGAAATGTTTCCATTATTTTCAAGGGTTGTCAACAACCCATAACGTCGTTGGTGAACGTGCAATTTTTTGCATAATTCTAAATCAAGTTCTTTCTTAGATCACCTTTTCTTCATTTAATATGACAGCACAATTTAATTTACTTCAGTATTCGTAAATATTTCTATGGCTATTATCTCTATTAAACCATCTTATAAAGTTCCTCACTCATGACCATATTTAATTCAGAATATATTATCATTGTCTTTCTAAACACCAAAGATTACCAAATCCATAAAATATATTAAATTTGTAATCAATCTTGTAGAATTGCACCAGACAGCTGCTACAGTAGGAATTTTAAGCTGTTACGACTGCTGTCATTATATTATTAGTTGCTAATATCTATTATTATTGCCATCATGATGAAAAGGTTGCCTGTTGGGCCATCCACCTAAGACAGTGTCTAACACTTTTTTTATGAGAATTATTCGTCGCATTATATATGCAAAGATAGTCCAACTATGTGTGACTGAGCTGCTTTTTATCCTTTTTACTAAGGTCCTCTCCCCACGTTTACAGAAATTGTTTTAGATGGTTTGTTTCGTCTATTTGCATAGATTTAGAATGAAGTTTTGTGTGTGGGACATTCTGTTTTGGGCTTATGCAGGGATTCCCCCCAAGTTTTTGGCACATCCTTTGATTACATTTTGCATCAGACTTCTCCCCAAATTTATAGATTTAACTCCACTATTAATCATTGTCAAAGCAGAGAAATTCATCTTCAATAGTTTTTAGCTATTTAGCTAAAATTTCAAATCTCTTGTAAAAAGATATCTGAAGACACTCATTATGTCACAACATCACAATATTTTCTCCTGATTCCATTCGGAATGCCGCCTCTGTTTAGTCATTTATATAGCATTACTTTATTGCTAAAGAACAATTACATGGCTATGTCTACCAAAAACTTTGGATTCAATATCAATGCAGACCTAATAATTATTAGCCAGTTAGCCAGAATTTATAGATTTCATAATTCACAAATGACCCAATGATCTTAAAGTCTTTCCTGAGTGTGAGTCTCAGAAGATTTTGAAAAAAAATACTTCATTTTAAAATGGTGCTCCAAAATCAAACATGAAAAAGATGACCCTTCAGTGTCCTATTATGTACTTTGGAAGAGGTTGCTTGGCATGAAAAACATCAGTATAAATCAGTATGCTCTTAAAGCATCCCAGCTGCATGCTCAAAGTGGTTTCTATATTGGCTTTCCTGAGCCCTGTGAATGGCAAATAAAATAAGCAACAAATACACAAAAATGCCAAGGCTGCTCCATGAAATCTGGTTGCTAAAAGCTTAGCAGAGCAAGGAGCAGAATATCAGATGCTTGGCTTTAAGAATGTGTATAAGTGTGTTTACAGATTACTATATTTCCAAAACCATCTAGATTGCTATTTATGGCACCCAATTGAAAATAAACTCCTATGTCCCTGATTGGTGAAATGATTATAACAAATGTTTAAATGCATGGAATAAAGATATTAAATATTTTTGCAAAGATTAGAGGGAGAGAGAGTAGCAAATGTTATGCCACCAAAATGATTATGGTAATTTAAGAGCTACCTATAATTTTAATTTTTGTTGTAAAAATTAATACAAAAATGTGACTGCATCCAACATTGGCTCTGCATTATCAAAAATAAATTCTGAGAATCTACAGGGAGCAGATTCTACAAAGTACAGTCAGAGAAATATCAGAAGTTGTGATGCATTTCTTAAGAAAATGCATGTAGCAAGTTATGTAAAACAAGACTTCATCCACAACAATGCAGTGAAATAAATGTGACAAATGACTCCCCTTACACATCTCCAATGTACACTTTATATCAAAATTGAAGGTTATGGAATTATTTTGCAGGAAGCAAATAATAGAAAAAGATTTGATATAGCATAAGAGAAATGACCTTTCAGATGTGTTGTGCAAGTAACATAATAAATCTGCAATTTTTTTTTATATTAGAATAATGGGGAGATATCAAATTAAAATAACTTTTAAAAGAGCATCCATAAATAATCTAGACTCAGGATTGCAAATAAGGCAGAAATTTCTAATGTTTCTGCACTTGCACCCCAACAATATTGGCAAATGACATGTTTGGTTAAGCAGTATGAAACAAAGAAGCCAAAATAAACACATTAAAATCTTGAATAGTCAGAGACAAGAAACTCAAACTAAGGAGCATAAATAACCTTGCCAAAAATTATAATTAAATTCATAACCAATACATTTTACCATAGAAGTAAATGATTCAAGAAAGACCAAGAACAGCACTACAATAACTTCAGCGATGATGAAATTCATAACTTGACAGGAATACATTTGTTAAAGCTGCAGCAATTTAAGCAGTTAATGGTATTTTCATACAAAGACTCTGTAACCCTTGTAAATGTGAAGCAGCATCGCAGAATCCTTACAATATGTAGGTGTCAAATTATCACAACGAAAGTACAAAAATAATCACATAAAAAGAATTGTGGTATAGGAGTGATTTGATAGTCAACAATTAGGGAGCTGCTTCTGCAAGTGGCCAGATACATAAAATCATCCACAAAACACAAAGTGTTGATAGAACCGTGTCAACTTTCCAGCCCAGGATCCAATTATATTAAATGTGACATCTATTGAACCAAATTTTGGTTAAGTCAGACACAAGTCATTATTGCCAATATGACCATTCATTTATTGTCACCATTATCCTTCCACTGCCAAAATGAACATTCATTGGTACAAGCATCATCACAGCCATAACATTATAGCCATCACCATTAAAATTATCATTATCAAGGTATTAACTGCCACATCTTCATAGTATGGAACACCTCCATCCCCTCGACTTCTTTGGAGTGTCATTCTTTAGTACTTGACCTTTGGCTTTCAGGGCAGGACTGTTGGCCTCCTAGAGTACAACATACAATAAAAATTTGTCTTGAAGCCCAGCACCATACCAGAAAATTTATATATTCAACAAAATATTTCATTTATTAACTTAATTATATATTAATGATTACATTGCAGCCTAAATTGTGCACCTGATAAAAATTACTATAGAAATAAAATGTTCAAGCACTTTAAGTTATATTAGAGTAGTTTAGTATAGCTTTGAATTGAACTAGAAAGTCTTTATGTTAGAAAATCTTAAGTGAAATTAATGTCCACACTAAGTTTCCAAAATTTTCCTATTACCTGAGTCTCATTCTTGATATCTTTATTAAACCCATCTTTGTAATATATAATCAAATGTAAATTTACTTCATTTATAAAGTGCCACATATGTAGTGTCAGAGGCGCTTTTTTGTTAACCATTTATACAGTGCTCCCTCCCAAGGGTGCTTGCGGCAATGCTGGCTGGGTTTCGAACACATCACGATTACCTCTACATGCAGGATTAACCCATTTAACCAACCTGCATGCCAATCAAACAAATGCTTTCATTAGAAATCATCTTCAAAATCACTCATCACTTATTGCAATCTTGCTACATCTAATTCATCCTATCCCCATCATCTCATTCACTGCCACCACATACCTGATTGCCTTTGTTTATTTTTTGCCATTCACATACACCAACCAGTCCATAGGTCATCTCTCATTTACAGAGGTTTCTCATATGCTTCTCCAGCAGTCTGGAATAAACTTCCCCTTCATAAGAGCTCAATCATCCCTGAAGCTCTTCAAATGTCAACTAAAGACTCAACTCTTCTTGTGATAACAATTTGTTGAACAAATTTGTTACTAGGAAGAATTACGTAAGTGGTCCGATATTGTCAGGGGACTGCAAACTAGTAAGTTTTTTTAGCAACTATTCAGTGAATAGAACTGAATAATCAAGCTGAGTATTTCAGTGGATTTGTAGGATCTGTTGTGAGATGCTATGACTTTAATTTTCTGCTGTAGATCTGCCTTACAAAGATTCTAAATATAACAATACAAACTTAATTATAAAAATTAATTAATGTTTTGTCAACATTACCTAACGGAATATGTATACCAGCTCCATTAAACCTCAAATGATCTGAAACTAATTCCAAACTAAAATGTGTATAAATTTCCCTTTACAACCAGAATAATACAATCTATTGTAATCAAATCAATTTCTAAAACAATCAGGTCAATCATTAAACAAGAACACCATGCATCCAATCAATCTCAGAAATCAAGACACCAACCAGCTTCTTATCCATTTTGGCTTTGATGTCTCTAGCCAAAGTCACAAAAGCTTCCTCCACATTTATACTTGCCTTGGCACTTGTCTCCATGAACTTCATGCTGTTTTCCATAGCAAGCTAGAAAAAATGGTGGTGATAACAAATACATCTGAAAATCCACAATTACAATCAAATCCCAATATAAACAATGTACATGATGCAATATATAAACCCCCAAACAAGGATGGGTAGTACTTGATTGATAGGAATAATCATCGGAATTGTAGAAATCCAACACAACACCAACATTTCAAAGTGAGTCCAAATAGAAGCATAACTGTTGAAATATATTAAATTTAACCAATAACATTCAATGGTAACCATGTCAAGCAGAAAATAATCAAGTGAGTCCAATTGAATTCAACAATATAGCCACATGGTTAGAATGCAAGATCTTTGCTACCGTGTGACCTTGTTCTTTTGAGACCTGCCTCCTGTCTTCCATGTCACATTTGTTTCCAAGGATCATCTTTTCCACATCTGAAGTGGCATGCTGTTATAAGAAAAAACAAATGATAACTTTTGGTTAAGTTTTGTTTGGTTACAACTCATGAAGTCCAATATGGAAATAAAATAAATATAAATATAATGTAAATGGTGTGCATATGTTTATATACATAGACAGTAAAACCTCTTTATAACAAAATTGCAAGGGACCCAAAATAAATAAAAATTTGCACAAATGTTGCTTTCCATAAAAGGAACAAAATTAAAGCCTGTGCAACATTGAATTCGAAAAACATTTTCAAGAAAACAAATCATAAACTATACAAAATTAATGCAAATTGCAATTAAGTCTAATCATTATTTCTTAAAGTGGCTAACAAGTCGAGCTACTTTGTTCCAAAAACCCATGAAAGTAAAGGAAATGACTTATAAAAATGTTATTGAATGATCTGTTACAGGCATGCATTGTGTAATTGTTACATTTGAGTCAGTGTGTAAATGTTCAGCTATTGTATTTCTCAAGAAAGATTAGAGATTAGTCTATGTAGCTTGAATATAAATATATATAGCTTGAAGTTGTCCAACAGGCCAATAGTTTGACTTCTTTTTCTTCAGTGATATCTTGTGAGATGTTGGAAATATGCAGTGAGCAAACTACAGTTAAGTTATTTTTGCATGAACACAATGTTTAATAAAAATTGACTTATTCAATAAATAGTCTATTTACAAAGAAAGAGAAATAAAAAGCCACATAAAATAGTGTATTCGCTGACAACTGACATTGTTTCTGCCCAAGATTAGCCAAAATTCTAAACACACAGAACATAATGGGTGTTGAGAAAGAGATGCAACCATTTTTTTTTTAGCTCTTTGAAGAGACATTACATTTTTATATTACAAAGGGTAATACATGCAATATGTTTTGCACTACTGACATATTTATAAAGCCCATGTTAAATTGTGGCTGTTCTCACCTCTTCAATGTTTCTGATCCAGTTCTTGATATTAGAAAACGATTTTTCATTTGTTATGTCATAAACAAGCATAATGCCCTGGCAGTAAAAATTAAAATTAAGATTATTACATCATTAAAGCTATCCATTAATATCCACCATATCAAACTCAATTTATAATATCACAGAACATTATCTGAACTAATTTGATAGTTCCCATAATCAAATTGATTGGATAATTGACCATACCATCATTAAGTAATGTAAGTCAGTCATAAAACTGCAAATTCATTTAAATGACAATGAATTAGTTTATAGAATTCATAATCCTTTTGGCTTAGTTTTAGAACAGAACCCAGACTTCCAGCAGTTTGAATTTCTTGATTAAATAAATTTACATAGCCTCTATAGCCATTGCATGATCCCATATATATATTCATTTAAAATGATGCTCATCTGCAACCATAATTGAAATTCGGTCAAATAAAAGACTACCATGGCACCCCTGTAGTAGGCTGTGGTAATAGTCCTGAACCTTTCCTGTCCTGCTGTATCCCTTTGTGCCAAAGATAAAAACTATTTTCAGCACCAAATACCATTACCATAAAATTTAAGTTTCTTATCAAATGTAATTGCAATACAATAGAATCATTAAAATGTGTCAAATTTTCTAATTTTATTTTCTGATATCACTTTCACTGAGAAACAGATTCAAGATTAATGAATTCATTCAATTGTCAAATACTTTTTACCATATTTGTAACTTTATCTTCTTTCCCTCAAGTTCTATTGTTCTAATTTTGAAGTCAATACCTAAATTTAGAAAAGAAAGAACAAGAGCTTTTGAACTACTTTGAAGCAGATGCATTAAGAGCTAATTATGACATTGGGGTACCACTGACTTTAGACATGAACAACTAAGTGCTAGAACAGCAAATACTAACCTATGGTCGATATAAAGGTCGAATTAAAAGCGTCTTCCGAGAACCGAAATAAAACACATGTTTTTCCGACTCCAGAGTCGCCGATGAGCAGCAATTTGAAAAGATAATCATAAGTCTTGGCCATAGCGACACAAAATTGTATTATAATCGTTTCACTAGTTAACCGGCACAGGCGACCTCATATAAAACATAAACTTTATTAAGCAAATTTGGACGATTCAATTGAAAACCTGATATAAGCAGCTAATCACACACTATATAAAATAGAAATACAGATGTAACGTTCAACAAAACAGCAAGGCGGAGACCGGAAGATTGAGGGAGTTTTTAAAAGCGACGTCAAATTAATATGCACCGAACAACTATTCACGCCTTATTAGAAGTTATTATCAAATTTTATTTATTTTCTAAACTATATTATAGCAGAATTAACACCGGTTTGTGTCAGAAAAACCCAATAAATGTTAGAACAAAAATCACCCACCCAAAATTCACCCCAATAAAAGTGTCCGACGTACCTGCTTCTTAGGCCGACGAGCAATAGAAAAAGCCGTTCCGGTAGAGTTGAACTTTTTACCCACACCTACCTAAAAAGATCAATGAAATGACGTTCCCGAACTCATTGCGTTCGGTCTTTTGAAAAAAAATCTTTTAAAGACAAAACTTTATCTAGGTAGCCAGATGATCCTTCGCCAGTCAGTCCGACGGTTGGACTAAGGGATTTGTTTACCCTCTCCCTGAGGGGTGCCCTCAACCCATCTGTGGGTGTGCGTGTATGTCAACTGACAATCAACCAAAGTTTGTCAATTTGATAATGGAAAAGCAAAAAAGGGGTCATCGAAAGATCAGTTGAGCAACACCCCTAAAAAAACTTTTTATATAAATCACTGGTTGGACCTGCTGTATATTAATGTCTTTGTCTGTAAACCAGGAACAGACTCCCTGTCAATAACCAAATCTGGTCCACCAGGATTTGTTACTGTCTTGTAAACTTTTCTCTTTAATGAAAGCTTCCCCGAAGTCTCAAAGTTCTAGTAATTAAGCTCTAGTAATACTCAGACTCATTACCATTAACATTATATAAATTTACCACTGAACATGTAATTTCTAAAAATTTTGGGTATGAAAGTATAAATCCATTACATACCTTATCTGAAAATATTGGAATATCTTCACAAGCAACCCAATAATGATAATATTAATGTCAACAGTTTTTTTTGCATTCAATTAGAAATAATAGTCATAAATCCTGATTGATCAATGTTTTACATTATAAACTTTCACTTTCTTACTCCGCTAACAATTTTAGCCTAACACTGGGCCAATATTTTATCCTCATGAATATTGACACAAATTCCAGGTTTTGGAGATCTAAGAAGGCCCCAAAGACAAGGGAGACACTTGCAATGCTTAAACAGCATTTATCCACCATTTTTCGGAGAAAGAAAACCTACAAGATATGAAATAGCAGCTATTTTAATTCAAAAAGTAGTTGCAACAACTCACAAGATAACATTCACAAACTTTAGTGAATACAACTTGAGTGATTGCCAAAAAAATGTTACACTTTGTGCACAACTTTTATCAAGTGCAATTTAACTAACAAAACCAACTATATAGTTGCAAAATCATGACATCAGCATTAATAGAGAGGCCACAAACATGAAAATACTGACGTGAACTCTGCTGACAAATTAATATCTGAAGCCACCTAACATGACCTGCCTCATAAAATCAGAAAAAATCTGAAGTCATTCAAAAATTGATTCTGCTTATTTAAAGTTCTATTCTGATTATAAGTTTTCATCTCGTTTTGTCACTTAATTGTTTGCTGCAGGATGTAACATTCCTTTTGAACTTTCAAAGCCATGCAAATGGATTTCTTTTTTGTATTTAAGCCAATAAATGATGATAATGATAAAAACTTCAAATTGAAGGAAACTTGAATGATAAGATTAAAATAAGGATTTAACAAAAAAGGATTTAAATATTGACATTATGTCAAATTCCATCAAAATAACTCAGATAATGTATAAAGTTTCAGGCAGCTTGTCCCAGACGTTCATTTGAGACATGTGAGCACAATATTAATAACACCAATCAATGAATACCATAACAAGAATGATGATCATAATAAAATGAAATTGAATGAGAGATCACAAGTATTAAGCAATACCAAATAGCTGGCTTAAAGCTAAATCAAACTTTGTATTAAGCAATAAAAAAAATCTTGAAGTATGCAAGGGTTAGGTTAAATGCAACAAAAATTGAAAGCATGCTCATACTAAAATTTTCCAATCAAAGGATCAAGAAAATTGGCTTTTAAAGTGCCAATTGCAGTTGTTCATGATTTTTTGAAAAATGTCTTATTT
Source organism: Hirudo medicinalis (assembly GCA_011800805.1). Lineage (NCBI taxonomy): Eukaryota > Metazoa > Annelida > Clitellata > Hirudinida > Hirudinidae > Hirudo > Hirudo medicinalis. Next base: position 26,376 of record MPNW01000349.1, read on the forward strand.
CCAAAAATAGTTTGCACAAAATTACTTAATAAGTCTCCATAAAGAGCAAAATTAAGTCATTTAATGTAAGATGTTACAACAAAGATAAAGAAAATACTAAGAATAAGTATGAAATATTTGGAAATTCAAATATAGTTTTAGCCCTCTAAAATTAACATTGAAAACAAAATAGTATGTACATTTAGGTGCCTGTGATAATAAAAATACCATGAAACTTAAGTAATAGTTCTCACGCAGCCTCGACAACCGTGGAATTAGATGGTTGCTGAAAAAGCTGGAACCTCTGGGAATCCCCAGTAGCTTCCTCCAATGAATTCTTTATTCCTCTTTGATTCAATTGTCCCCTGATGTCCATACCAGAAACAATTGAGGATGCCACATAAGTCAGTACGCACAGATAGCTGCTCGTCTGTGTTGTGTTACAGCCAAATTAACACATTTACAATTCAATAAAAACTTTGATGTAATTTAATTGTAACTAATTACTATGGCAGCTGCCATGTGACCAAGTTTCCCCAAGTGTGACCAAGAGGCAGGATGGCCGTGCTGGAGATGATTGAAGCGGATGACAGAATCAAGGACAAGAGTACCAGACACAAAATGGAGGACAGCCATGAAAATGTACATAACCATGTCCTAAAGAAATTTGTTGTGATCATCAAATTTGGTCTTATCACCATTGCTATTGATTAACAGCCAGTTTTACTGCATTTGTTTAATGAAATATCTAAAATTGGCATTTTGTGATCCTTAAGATATTAACCTTGTGATTGCTAATAATATCAGATATTAAAAGTTACTTTGTTCCATATGTATGTCCTACAATAATGAAGCCAAGTTTATTTTGTCTTAAGAAACAAAAAAGTAATCATATAAGTACATGTTATTCATGAAAACCAATAACCCCCAGCTCACAAAGAGTGACCAGTCGAGAGGTAATACTTCTATCAGTCCACATGTATGGAGAAACAGTGAGCTGAAGGAAACCAATGAGCTGAAAACGGACACAAATATTAGGAGTCTGTATCTCCACCACCAACTATCCTTGTCATCTCGATCAGGCCCAAACTGGAGCACCCCACTGCCCACCAGAGCCATCAGGCATGCAAGAGAAGCAAATATTTGGATGAAGTTGAGTATCCCTGACTTGGTCTTGATGTAACCATTAGAAACTGCTAAGACCACCCGAACATTTTCTGGATCGTCCAACGAGACCCTGTACACAGTTTTTGTCGAATGTTTGGCCTTTCTACTAGAATGATCTGGAGTTGATTCTCCTTCTGCCGGCGTGTTGCCAATAGCTAGAGCTTCCTCGATCTGAGACATGTCTGAGTACGATTTTTTCCTATTATTGGTTGACCGTTCCCCTTATTCTTTTAGATTGTTTTTAATCCAAGAAAGAAATGCAACGAATCAAATCATTCCGACCAAAATTTGCGCAATGTGGAGAAAGCATAATAAGTACGCCCCGGCAGTCGGAGTAATAACTGCAGCGACCCCCTCTTGGTCCCAAAACACGCTTAAGAAAATATTTGCTTTCATTAACGCTATAAAAAGCATTGCTCGCTGGTAATAAGAATATAGTAGTAATTATTATAATAACAATGATAATGAAAATTTGTGATTAATAATATAATGATTAATTATAATTATTAGTATTATGACTAATTGTAGTACTAGTTATTACATATTACACATAGCCATACCATATCGTAAGTGCCATATAAATTATAATTTACACGTGAATTTTTTCAAAAAAAATCGTTAGCTAGTAGGTAAATATTGTAATAACACCTAAAGCAGCAATTTCATATTAATAATAATTATATTGTAAACTAATTTCTGTAATACTTCTATAACGATGATTGTTGCTGTTAAATATCAAAGTCCGTAAAAACTTTGAAATAAGCAAAATTTTGCGCCGTAATTCCGTTCAAACTTTTATATTTTACTTCTAGACCGATATATACTCAGATATAATGCTGTTTGTTTAGTTGCCTTTAGAAATACCAACTTTTGGCCTACTATTATGGTATTGTCGCTTTACTCTCTCAAGCATTAAATTATATTCTCGTTTGCGCGCTGGTCTGCTATATTACACATGAATTCCACTTTTGTCTACGGCTGGGGTAACGCTGGAGATGGCCAACTAGGACTCGGCGGAATAGAAGAAGAACAGATCTTTTCTCCGAGAGAAATTTCACTGTTGAATGGAAAGAGGATTATGAGCATCAGCACCAGTTTTTCACATTCACTCTTTTTGACAGAGGATGGAATCCTCTACAGTTGTGGAAACAATGACTACGGTCAGTTGGGGCATGAGAAACCAAGGAAGCGACCAGGTATGACAAAAAATATGACAAGGGAATATAGATAAATTTTAATTAGCTCAAATAACGTAATTTGGTTGGTTGTTTGCATCCTGAATTTTAATTTATCTCTACAATTGAAGAGTCTTTCAAATTCGTGACAACTAACTGCTTAGGAGTACCTAAGCGGTGGCATGAGTAAGAACCTCCTCAGTGAAACTTTGTGACTGTTATCTTTTAAGATCCTCAAAATTATTGTTTTGGTTTATAATCTTGTCTTAGCATCCCAAACAAGATAAATTGTACATTCTATTTTTTATTATTTTGCATATTTGTTAAAAACTTTTCTATCTCTTACAAGAGAGAATAGAAGCTCTGGAAACCTATATCATCATCCAGGCAAAATGTGGTGTAAGTCACAGTGTGGCCCTCACAAATCATGGGCAAGTTGTCACTTGGGGTAGCAATGAGAAGAAACAGTTGGGAAGGATGACTCCAACATTAATCTCTTCCCCTAAGTATGAAAGTTGTCTAATAATTTTTATATTGCGATTAACTTACACGCTCATTTGGAATTAGGTATTGTATTTTTCTTATGAATATTATTTGCTATTTTGACTCCTTATATACAACAGTAGTACAATTTTCATGATATGCTTTTATTGCTATAATTATATTTTATTTTTATTTGCATTTTGTTACAAAATATAAGAAAATGCAAGAATTAAACCTCAGTTTTTTTTTAAATAAGGCCTGTAAAGTTCCCTGGATATGAGATATCTGTGGTACAAGTGGCTTGTGGATGTAACCACACAATGGTTCTTGCTGATAGTTAGGAAATTCTTGAGTTCATTAACTTCTTTAAAAGATTCTTTAACTTCTTTAAGATTGTGAATTAAAATTGCTTTACAAATGCTTTTTTTATTGAATATGATATATTCTGCGTGGATTAAATTTATTTATTACGGTTATTTAATTATGAAGTCTCCTTTTACTCTCCATTGCAATATATGCCTAAATACAGATGGCAGTGTCTTTACCTGGGGATCAAATGATTGTGGTCAGCTGGGTTTTGTGGCACCCAAGGAGATTGGAAGTCAACTGGAACCTCAGCCTGTGACCTCTCTCTACGGACTGGCCATTTTGTGCATCGCAGCTGGGTCAAACCATAACTTTGCCCTAACCATTTCAGGTGCTCTTCTTGGATGGGGTGACAACAAGTTGGTGATGATTTGCTGCTAACAATAATATTATTGTGAATGCAATTGGGTTTATTTTATCAAAGTAAGTTTATCATATTTAAATTTTTTAAATTTGAGAGTTTAATGCAGTTGTTTATTTTTGCAGTTATTTTATTTTATTTATCAATTTTTATAAAAGAAAATTTAGAATTACTGTAAAGGTGCATGTTATTTATAGCTCTCTTTTGAATATTCTAATAAATTTTGAATGAACTTTATGCTGGTACTATTTTATTGCCAATTTAAAAGATTTGGACAATTGGGAGTTGGTGATCAAATAAGTGAGTGAAACTTCTTTTCCTTTGATTTACGTGAACTTTTGTCATCAATTTTGTATTAAAATATACAAATTTTCAGGTCGATGGTCTCCAGAACCATGTAAGACTCTGAGGAGCCAAGCTGTGAGATTTGTTTCTTGTGGAGACAACCATACTGCTGCCCTAACATACGTGAGTTATATTTCTTGTTGGTGCTTTTAAAGAGACCAAAGATCTTGACAGAAAATATTGAAATTTTTAGTTGATAAATAATTACTAGATTTAATGCCATTATAAGTGAAGCAGTACTACAAATCACTATCTTTTCTTTCAGAATGGAGGGGTTTTTACTTTTGGGGCAGGGATGTACGGTCAGTTGGGTCATGGAAACACACACTCTGAGTCCAATCCGAAGAAGATCTTTGAATTGATGGGGGATGAAGCTTCCATGATTTCTTGTGGCAGGTTTATTAGTTTTATTTAAACAACATCTTAGGCTAATTGAAAATGTGATATTAATGAGATAAGCAATAAATTGTTGTTTTATTATTTTGCAATGACTGAGTTTTTTTTTTGCCTACTAACAATCAAAAATGGCATGCTATCAGAAACCACACGGCTGTCTATTTAAAATCAAAGGACAAGATCTACACCTTTGGTTTGGGCAGCAATGGTCAATTGGGACTTGGCTCTAGATCTAACTTCCTCATCCCTACAGTTACTACGATTACCTCACCAAGCAGAGGCTCATTTGTTAAGTTGGTTCAAGCCGGGGGTGATCAGACATTTGTAATATTTTCCAATGATGCAGTTAGTTTCCTTTCAAAGTTTTCTAAAAATTTTTGCTTTACAAATAAATGTCATTATGTTAACCATAACCACTATCATTGCACTTTCCAATTAATGTCTCATAAGAGTATGCACTTGTTATGCTTCAAAGAGTTTTTCAATGTATTTCCAGTGGTTGGCATATCTTTATGAATGCCACTTGGCTGGACAAAATTACCTTTTCTGTAAGAAAACAGGTCTCCAAAGGCTATATCAAGACCATCTCCAGTTTTCTCATTTCTTTTGATAAAAGTCACCATGGAAATAACTTTGCTTTCCAGAAGGGCATTGCCCCAACCACAAAGGAAGTGATTGCATTTTTCCAGGAAGAAAAAGTGATGGTCATGGAATGGCTAGCTTGTTCTTTGAACTTAAATCCCTTAGAAAATGTTTGGGGATCTGACAAGACTGGTGTAAAATAATGGAAAACATTATTTTATTGCTATGGAGATGATAAGTGAACCCTGGAAAAAGTTGTGAAAAGAATACTTATGCCTCACATCACAGGAAACATAAAGATGTGATGAATGCAGAAAACGATTTTAATGCTTATCTCTAGAATTTATCATCAGGTTATGGAATAAATTTCAGAAGTTAAACAACATTTTTATATAAAAAAACCCTAACCCTAACCCTAACCCCTAACCCTAACATTTTTATATAAAAAAATGTTGTTTACACTTTTTATATAAAAAAATGTTCTTTAAAGCTGAGGTGAGAATCAAAAGTAACACTGAGGAGTTTAAGAGTAGTAGAAGAAGGAAGGAGGGTGTCTGTGACTTTTATGGAAGATGGAGGAGATAGAATTTTTAGGCGGGCGGGAGTGCCAATGAACGTGATTTCAGATTTTTGCGGATTCAGTTGAAGAAAGTTAATGAGATGCCAATCATTGATGGCATCACTGCACTTCCGTAGATTTCCGAGTTGATTGGAGATGAGGCTATGGCTGGAGAGGATAGAGAAGAGACTTGTGTCATCTTCATATTGATGGAATGATACTTCTAAGTCATGAATAATGTTGGACAGAAGTGAAGTTTGGTTGTGAATAGCAAAGGTCCAAGGACCAGAGCCCTGAGGAATGCCAGCAAGAAGTTTGACTGGAGTGGAGGAGTGGTCTCCAAGCTTCACACATTGGGTTCTATTAGAAAGGTAAGATTGTAGCCAAAAGTGCAAGGCCATCGATTCCAAAGTCAGACTTAAATCTCTCCAACAGTATCTGGTGGTTGATAGTGTCAAATGCCACCGAGAGGTCAAAACCGACCATGACGTCACAATTTCCTTTGCCACATATGTCAGAGATATTGTTAAAGATGTGTGAAAGAGAAGTTTCTGTAGAAAAACAGAGTCTGTAGGCAGGTTGGAAAGAAGTGAAGTTAGAGGATGTAGAAGATGTGGTGAATGGAGGTGAATTCTGGACAGAATGAGTTCAAGCAGTTTTGATGTAGCAGAAAGATTGGAGATGGTTCTATAATTGGCAAGAGAGCTTGGATCAAACTTGGCTTTATAAGAAGGGGGAGAACTAATGCTTTATTTGTTTATTTATTTATTTTTTCAATTGTGCCTTTGGTAGTCAGTTTTGTGGACAGTTACATTGCATCATTTATATCATTATCTATGATATATCGATGGCGAGGTAACTTGTGACTTAAAGAGCTGACATTTATCATGCTTTTAGTGCTTAATCACTTTTGATCATTGATTTTTACATTGCATCATTTGCATCAAAATGGATGTGTAAGGCACTCAAAAGGTTGGCAAATATCTTAGACAATAATTGAAATGTTCGTTCAATTAATAATGATGGCGACTTATTGCTCGATCCCGTTGGCAATGCTCGATAATTTTTACATGTTTCTTGAAGAGGCTGTATCCTCAAAATGACCATAGAAAGACTATTGAGAATCATCAGATTGCCACCATCACACCTGAATTTGTGGATAGAATCAACTCGTGTGCCATTGTCACTGATGATCTGGAGAAGTGAGTAATGGTTTCAATTTAAGTTTCTTTTATGATATTGAATATGATGTTGGCTACATTAGAATATTGAAATGGGCTGGAAAAGCAGAAAAGATTATAATCTAATTTAGGAGAATGTTTGAGGGCTATTGCAGAAAGTTTTCAAACTTTGTAGGTTTAAGGTTAAGGTTCTGAGAATTTAAAGATTTTGTTATGTCTTTCTAGAAATATCTGATCATTTGTGAGAAAGGAGAGGGGAATCACAAAATTGTCTAAGAAATATGATTGCATTTAGCTGATTTTATGTGTGCATTCTCTGACTGTATTTGATTTGAAGGCACTATGCCCAACCATTTATATATTCCCAGGGAATATGCACTGGCTGTGCAGGCTGGGTTATAAAAACAACAAATAATGACTGTTGCACATGAAAGATGTTGTTGTAGATGACCTCTAGTAGTAGTACCAATTGCATTATTATATGATGATTACAATGACATTGATGATGCCATTCCCTTAATTTCATTAAGGAGGATGAAGAAGCTGTTCACATCCCTCTCATGCATTAATGGCTCATTCTTCAGGAAGTGAGTTTGCTTTGTTTTTATTCTACTTAAAACTCACTCAGTGAGATGCAAGTTTTGTTAATTATTTCATATTTTATAGATTGTATTTAATTTCTGACAATTGGGCATGAAAGACTAAAAGTAAATAAAATGTATGCAAAACCAAACTAGGGTAGTATTCAGAAAATAATATTCATGAAATGGAATAAAGTATGTAATAATTATGTCAAAAAAGGAGAAAAACCAAAACAAACAAAACTTGTAACGAAGGTAAAGTTTTATAAGCTTTAAGACTTGAGGGCATGATAGGAAATTAACCACCAGACTATCTCACAAGAATTGCAGGAAGCATGATTTTAAAACAGAGTTGCAGTAGGTTTGGATAGTTAGTTTATTAGTTTTTTGTTTTTAGCATTAGGTTTTGGTGGGAGGTTTTGGGGTGCCAATTTGTATAATAATAATAATAATTATAATAATAATAATAATAATAATAATAATACTTAGTAATAATAATTAATAAACCAATCCAAATCTTTCAGATGTGTAAAACACTCAAAATATTCTAAATACAAATACATATCAGTCACATAGAAATAGATCATGAGATATTCTTTTAATTTAGCAGTAAAGGAGAGACCAAGATGAACATTGCAAGACAAGATTTTTGTTTAATTGATTAATAAATGTAGGGATGTGAGAATTTTAATGAGAGATTTAACATGAAAACACCATGAGAAAAGCATAAATTGTACTTAAATTTAAAACTTTTGATGTACTTCATATTTTATTATTGCTTAATTATTTATTGTCAACGTTTGAAGAAATGAAGAGCCTTTGCATTGTGATGTAAGAGATCATGGAGTTGATATCTCAGCTTGTAGAAAGGCCTTCCAGCTTATTGCTAAATCCAGATGTAAACTCTCCAAAGACCTGGTAGTTGATGAATATTTAATTTATTTCAAATAATGCTATTGTTCGTCATTGTTTTGTCCATCACTTCATTCAATCATTGGGATCAATGTCTTGATTCTCATGTATTTTATTCTCATGTCTCATTTCCTTATCCCAATCAGATAGATGCCCTGGTTGAAAAGGGTCTTGTGGCCGAATTTCCAAGCAGGCTACTGGACATCGAAGGGTTGAGATTCTTTATGATTCTGCCAGTTACTCACTTCTTTGATAATCCCACTAGCTATGCCCATTCTGTGATCTATCCACTACTCAGACATTTTCTTCACCTGGATAGACAGCTTGGTGGGGTACTAGGTGGGTTGATAATAGACAAATTTGTCATATTATTGTATTATTTTTTCTTGTAATGCAATGAAGAATTTATTTTGATGGCTAAAACAAGCAATCACTTTTATTGGTTTAATGAAACTGTAATTACCATTCACATTAACCCTAACCCTAACCCCATCATTATTATCTAATAGGCCACTGAATTTAAGGCATCTACATTAATAATAATAATTGCAATCATTTATACAAGGCATCTGAGGTGCCTTTTCTTAATCATTTAGTGAGTGCACATCCCTGCGAGTAAAAAAACTTAAACAATCAGACTGGCTCTAGGGCGTCGTTTTTTCCGAGCGGGTTAATAGGCATTTGAATTTGTAGACGTTGTCTCAATTTGTGTTGAAATAAAACTCGAACACTCGGTTCACTTCAGCTAATTAGATAGTGCTCCTTTCCAAGGCCCTTGTGGCATTGCAAGATGGTTTGTGAAATGACGAATTATGACTGTTGCCACAAGTGCAGCAGGAAAACAACCCTCTGAGCTGACTTTCTTACCAATACAATAATGATAATATAAATAATAGTATTGACATTCACTAGAGAACTGGTGGAAAACAGCAGGAACTGATTATATCATCCCTTTCATCAAGGTATTTCTAATAATTCTATGTTGACATTTTTCTCATAATTATTCAAACTTTTCTGTTAAGTTTGACTTAAAGTCATTCACTTCGATTCTATTAGTATAAACAATTGTAATGAAGGTGCCTCTGTTGACTTTATTTGTCAAATTTCAGTCACTCAAGGATCTTGTCAAGGATGTCATCAGGCAGCATAAAGAGAGGGTAACCTATTTAATGTCAATAATATTACGCATTCAATAGGTAAATCAACATAAAAAATTTCAATTGTTCTCATTTTTCATAGGATTCCTTGTTTAAAATTTCAAAAAAACTTTATGTGAATTATTTCTTCAATGCAGAATATCTTTGGTGGGCATGTCCTCTTTGTCAGCATGGAAGTTCTCCAGAAAATTCACAGTGTCAGCCTCTTGTGATATAAAAATTTAAATATTAATGATTATTTTATGACTTCTGGTTATAAGTCAAGCATATCAGTCATGGCCATGGTCTAAATCAACTGTTATTATTTTTGGTTATGTTATTATTTATTGGTTAAATTTATTAATAATAAACAAACTACTTGCTTTTAATTGTGGCAGTAATGATATTACATTTATAACTAAAGGTGATGTGCTATATGTGAAATTGATTTTAGTTGGTGCATTAACATAATGATATTATGTAAAGTGTTGTAGTAAGTTGTCGACATTTACAGCTGGTTGAGAATTCCAACATGTCAGTGGGTTATGATCTATTCTACATTGATGACCTGCACAGTCTGGTGAATCTTGAATTGGATTATGTCATCTGGATCACAAAGAGGGTTTATTATTGATTTATTACAATTATTAAAGCCATTTTAGATTATATTTTATATATATTTTGAGGTGGGCCATTATTAATAGATTCATCATTTTTGATTAAGGCAATGACAAGGTTCTGATCAAAATTTGTACAGCTAGCAATGAAAGTAAAATATTGTGTAAAAGGTTGTGTGCTGTTAATTAATACATAATTTCAGCATGTTATATAATTTATCAACATAATGTGTGTTTGTATAACTCTAGTTCAGCTTCATGCCTTGAAGTCCAAAATTATCTATCTTTAATGCTATTGTTTGTCAGAGGATATCTGGAGAGGACATTGTGATCCCCATGAATTTTGAGGTGGGCCATAGTAAATCTGAAAATTAATTGCTAAAAAACAATCATGATGATTTATTATTATTATTAATATTGTTATTGTTGTTGTTATTTTTGTTTGTAAACAAAACAATGAAAAAATTGTCAGTCCAAAGAAAAAAGTCTAAAATATTTATAATATCCTAACACAGCTTGGGATCTCCATGGGACTATGTAACATAAAGCTTAACTAAATGATTGCAACAGCATTTAATTTTCTAGCAAAATAAATAGTAAGTCAGAGAAAATGCAATAATTTAGTTAGTTTCCATTTTCTTTAATCAACAATCATGGAAGATGTCAATTTTCTACCCATTCTGACCATTTCAATAATTTCTTTATCCTTTTTCTTGCTTGGGTACTTCATTTAGGAGCTTCAAAACTCTTGAACTTCTTCAAACTTTTGATTTGGAGTTTCCAGCATCTTCAGTCATTTTCTGCCTTTCATTGTTTTTATTTTACTGATCTATGAACTTTCCCAACATCAGTAACCAGAGTTTCCTCATTGTTTTGGAACAGGCTTGTTCTTTGGATGGTTTTCCTCGAGCTTCTTAAAAGGAACTATGTTCAGTTCATTCAACATTTGCTATTTGTTTTCCCTTTTCTTCAATTGCCCCAACCAATTATTTATCAGTTTTCCTGATAATCATTTAAATTTTTTACATTTCCTTAGTTGATACTCTTAGTCTATAGTCTTAGTCTTAGAATAGTTTTTTTTTTTTTAGTAATAATTATGCTTATGTTTTGTTTGCCAAAGCTATAAGCAGATCTCAGTTCCTTCCATTTTTTAATCAATTTTTGACTCTCAACATTGACTCTCTCTGTTGTTGCCTCTTTCTTGGCATGATTTTTCTGTTCAGAACTTCCAAGGAATGTTTTTAAGTGTTAGGCCAACTTAAATGTATCCTGAAACTATATTTAATGTTAATAATTGTTTACAAGCGTATTTTCTGCAAAATGTGATTATTATTGTTATTATTATCATGATCATGTTTGTGAGGGAGGTGTTGGGTATTCAAATGATTAAATAATTTCAATAATGATCTTCTCATAAGCCCTCAACAAACTAATTTCAATTTTTAATTATTAATTTGTCTGGTGATTTTGTTAATTTATTTAGAGACAAGATGTTCCATTCTGTTCTTACCCATTTATCTTTGATGGGCAGTCAAAGACTATATTATTGAGGACAGATGCACAGATGCAAATGAGAGTTGGTTATTTGCAATGATAGTGTATCTAGTGATGTAATGATATTGAAGAATGCTGTAATAGTTTAATGTAACACTACTTTTTGTTTGTAATTTTAATAGCTGTCAATAAGCTGATAGACCATTGCCACAAGTTTCTTCTGTAAAGCAATGGACATTCACTCCCATTTATTCTAGATAGCAGTGGATCAGACATTTTTGCATAACTTGATGAGTGCCTTTCTCCCCATGAATCAAGTCGATCCGGGTCTTGCACTCATTGTATCCAGAAACAATATCGTCCAAGACACCATTGAACAGCTTACTAAGCATCCAGAGCAGGACTATAAGAAACCTCTGAGGGTGAGACTGAAAGTGATGAAAGAAATATGGATGTCGTGATATGGTGTTGGTGGAGATGCATGATGAATAGCAATCAATGACCTTGCAGGTGCACTTTGTGGGAGAGGGTGCGGTAGATGCAGGGGGTGTCAAGAAAGAGTTCTTCATGCTCCTCCTTAAAGACCTTCTTGATCCTAAGTACGGAATGTTCCGATATTACGAAGAATCAAGGCTAATTTGGTTCAATGCAGATGTGAGTTTTAGATTCTTGACATTGTCCTGGGTGACTTGTATTGTTATTAATGTTATTCTTGCTATTATTTGTATCGATATCTAGAATTTAGTTATAGTATTTGCATAAATTCAATTTCGTTGTCATTACAATCATTTAAGTGAGCCTTACTAGCTCACATGGTTGTGTTCTTGCTTGTGATGCTGAAGGAATACTAGTAGTACTTTGTTTACAGCCTACCTTGCTTTGCCACCAATGACATTGTGAATACAAACTTTATAAGTGAATAAGTGGCTCTGATGTTTATGCTGATATTGGAATTCATCTTAATTAAAAATCAGACCTTTGAGCTGGAAAGCATGTACCATCTGGTTGGTGTTGTTTGTGGTCTTGCCATCTACAATGACAACATTATCAGCATGAATCTCCCTCTGGTTCTATTCAAGAAATTGCTCAAGAAGTATGCAACAATGGTTATTATGTCATTTTGATGATGAGTATGAGAATAGTGTATTGTATATTTGAAAAATGTTTATTTCTATCATGGCAATGATTAGATGACTGTTGATTATTTTTCTCTGTTCAGCCACTAAACTTACGAATAAATAATATTTGTTTGCATATCAGACCTGCCACTCTAGAAGATTTGAAAGAACTGGAACCAGTTGTAAACCAGTCAGTGTGCACAGTGAAATTAATTTTAGAATTAAAATAATATCTTTTTAAACATTTATACCATCATACTCACCATTAATAAGTTGTAAATTCGGTTATTCGTATTGTTGTTGTCAATAATTATTATCAAAGTCTTTTTATATCACTGTTAAACTTAATGATGTCAAGGTAATATTTTGCACCAGGAGTCTCCAAAGTCTTCTTGATTACCAAGGCAACAACATTGAAGATGTCTTCAACCTTACCTTTGAGGTAAAAGATGACCAGCTATGACTTATTTTGGATGAAGATTGCAATGATTGCATTTCCTCGCAATAGTAAGACGTGATAAGACTTGCATTTATTTTGCAGATTACCAGAGACATTTATGGCAAGTATGTGACTGTGCCACTTATTCCAGGAGGTTCAGAGAAGATTGTAAACAAACAAAATAGGTGTAAAATCTTGAATTTTTTTAATAGTCCTCATTCCCACTCTCTCAAAATTAGAAGCATTCAAGTTAGCTCATGGGTATGCTTTCCTGCATGCAACATTAATGGGAGCAGTTGTAGTGAGTTGTGTTCACAACCGAGCTTGCAGTGCCACAAGTGCCCTTGGGAAGAAGTGCTAGGGCTTTATATTATGCAGGGTAGCTTAAAGGGTTGCCTTCCTGCAAGCAAAGTTTTTATATGTTGTGTTCAAACCATACTCATGCTACCATAAAGTGCCCCTGAGAGACTTAGAAATGGCCTGATGCATATGCTTATGGAGCTACATAAATATATATTATTATTATTATTATTATTATTATTATATCTACTGGTATCATTATTACTTGCTCAAGCACAATTATAGCTAATGTTGCCTCAACCAGCATTGCAATGTGTATTCACTAAGGACTCTTATTACCACTTTTTTCTTGTGTTATTATGATTGTCAAAAGTTTGAGACATAACTCTGGTGCCAATCTTGAGCTGAGTTTAGGAATAGGGCTGCAGGGATAGTCTGCATTAGTTTCTTGCCAACACAAAATGAATCAGTGGATGGAATTGGAAATTAAACTCTTGTGTCCTCCCTTAGGCTAGAATATGTGGAAGTTTATGTGAATTACATCTTCAATGAGTCAGTCAAAGTCCAGTTCGAAGCTTTTAGGGAAGGCTTCCTTAAAGTCTGTGGAGGAAGAATCCTTGTGAGATTTATATTTTAGTGTTTAGTAGCTATGATATATCGATGGCGAGGTAACTTTGTGACTTAAAGAGCTGACATTTATCATGCTTTTAGTGCTTAATCACTTTTGATCATTGTCTCAGCTTCAAATTGTCTGTCATGATCATGGCAATTTTTTGACTTACTTCCAGGAATTGTTCCAGCCTAAAGAACTTCAGGCTATGGTCGTTGGAAATGAGAACTATGACTGGGATGAATTAGAAAAGGTTTGGCCAAATTTTCATTAATTCTTAAATTATTAATATAATCACATTGAGGCAATTTCATAAATAATTGGATACAACTAAAGATGCTTGCATAAATTAATGATTAATCATTTGCATAAGTTTTCATCTAATAATTTGATTTATTTACTTCAGAATGCCATTTACTTGAATTACACTGTTGACCACCCAACAATTAAGATGTTCTGGGAAGTCTTCAGAGAGCTAAACTTGGAGGAAAAGAAGAAATTTTTATGTCAGTCAGTTGCTCAAGTTGTCGTATCCTTATTTGAGATTCAAGTAATCATTTCAATATTCAATTTTTTTTTTTATTATTTTGCAGTGTTTCTCACTGGCTGTGATAGGATACCTATCCTTGGCATGAAGGCCATCCAAGTGAGAAGCTTTAATATTTTGATTTGATTCTAATTATTGGTTGTCAGTCACAACTGGCAATGAAGTTGTCAATTCTGCTTTAAGGGGCTCTGCTAATGACCTTTTTATTTAATAAAACCATCAAAATAAAAAAAAACCCTTGACAAAGCCAATTTTATGCTATCCAGGTCAAGATCCAACAAATGGGAGGATCAGCGGATCTACTTCCAGTAGCACACACCTGCTTCAACATTCTCGATCTTCCAAATTATAAAAGCAAGGAAATTATGAAAAGGAAACTCATGCAGGCCATTGAACACACGCATGGATTTGGGTTGGCCTGAGTACTGGGTCCTAGTGACGATAACATTGCTCAAGCCAAGGGAAGTGTTTGCGTTAAAAGGTCTTGGCGGTGGTGTAGCATGAGATGTTGAGAAATACAATCTTGGGAATGCCATTGCTTTCTTCCAATCACTGTGATTAAATAAATTGTGCAATAATTTGTTAGGCATTCAAATTGGCAAGTTATACGAAAGTGCGGGTTTGGCTGAAATGTTGATCAACAGGTTGATCTAACCCTAACCCCTAACAAGTTGATCAACTGAGATCAACAACTTATTCTGTCTTCAAAATATCATCCAGAAAGTGCGATTTTGACTACATCTACCTTATACATAATAACATATTACATATACATATACATATTAATTGGACGTCGGATCAGAATTTATTTTTCTGATAGCTAGGGTAAATTTTGCTAAAAAGCAGATAGACTCGTAAATTGCTGTCTGTTTTAAGTCGACTCTTGGGTCCGATATTATCCTTATTGGTCCCAGATGGGCATTTTCGTGAGCTACTCGCATAAGACCCATGACGAAATGACACCGATTCGTTTTATGTGAGCTGACCGTTTACTCAAAACATGCACATTATCACGCATTTGACATACGAGACAAGATTTAGCTTTAAAATTTTATTTAACCTCAAAACTGAATAAACAAAATAAATTAGGGTTCCAATGAAATGCATGGTAAAAATTGAAATATGACTTTTTCGCGCCTCACCTAAATAGTGTTCCATTCGACTCAAATAGGCAGTAAAAAAAATCTCATGAAAATATGTTAATATTTACTTACTTATTTTTAGTGCCTAAAATGATTTTTGCTTAGAGATATGCTTTGTCTTGTTCTTCGCAACGGCATTTTTCTAAAAAAAAAAAGGCTTGTGTTTAACTGACAACTGATGGAAACCACAAAAAATCTAGTGTTTGATATTGTGGAGCTATTTCATACTCCTGATTATATATTCTTATATTATTTTTTTTTATATATTCTTATATAATAATAATAATAATAATAATAATACAGATATCTTATATTTAATTATATATAATTGGTTATATAATTCTGATTGATATTTTTTGAGCAGGCGAGCTAAAGTTGTTGAGTTCTTCCAATTTTCAGCGTAAATTGAGTTACACATTGGGGTGGGTCTCCTTCAAGGATACCCTCTCCTCAGCTTCACCCATAGCTCTGGGAGTACCAGAAGGTTCTAGACTGAGCCCGCTATTGTTTTTAGTTTATGTCAATGATATGTGAAACTCTTCAGACTTCCTGGAATTCTTATTTTTCGCGGATGATACAAATGTTTTTATATCGGGTATGGATGTCAATGAACTTTACTCAATAATGAACAATGAACTTTTAATAGTCACAAACTGGTGCAATGCAAATATTCTGTCTATTAATGCCAAAAAAACTGTTTATATGTTATTTCAAAGGACCAGGAAAAACTTCTTGTGGATCATAGTCTTTATATTGGGGATTCTATTTTGGCTCGTGTTGACACCTGCAAATTTCTTGGTACTTTTGTGGGTCAACATCTCATCTTCAAATCCCATATTCAATATTTAACTAACAAAGTCTCGAAAAATATCGGAATCATCTCTCGTATCCGCCGTTACATAACTTCCTCCATAGCTATAACATTATACTACTCATTTATAAATCCATATTTAAGTTATTGTAATTTGGTCTTCTAATTATTCTTCTTACCTACTTCCCTTGCTTAAACTTCAGAAAAGATATCTACGTATTGCTCTACATTTACCGTATAACTCCCTTACCGACCCTTCCTTTAAAAAATTCAATATCCTAAAAGTTCATCAAATTAAATACTACCAAGCAGGTATTTTTATGTATAGATTTGAATGTTGCATGCTTCCCAGCCTATGTAACAAGTTTTTTTTGTAAAAAAAATCAACATCACATCGATATGCACTCCGATCCGCCCAAAAATATAAACCGTCCTTTGCCAAAACCAACATACAACTTCATTCCATCACATGCTTAGGACCAAAAATATTTTTACAGATCCCAACTACAATACTCCAGCAACCCAACTTATCTTCATCTAAACGTATGTTTAAAACATTCACTGTCGAGTCGCCATCATTTCAATAATGTTATTAAATGTTATCCGTCTTACTTTTTATTATCCATAGACTAATGTCAATCTTTAAATATGGTCTGGTCCTGATAGCCGGAAGGCACACCCTTAGAACTGACCCTTGAGCCGATGGCATTTTACTTTTCTGTTGATATTTAATGTGCATATTTACTTGTTCGGCTCAACAAAAAAAGTGAATAATTAACAAAAAATAGATTATATATATATATATATATTTGATTTAGAAATAAGTACGAATTATCGTGTTTTGAAAATCTGCAGGTGATTGACTAAAAACAATCATATGAAACATAATTTAAAAGAATTCAAAGCATTGCGGATGTTGCTGAATGTCTTGTGATTAATCTTATTTATTTATTTTTAATTATTTGATTAAAGTCCGTTGCATAACTAAGATTATTTGGACTTGTTAGTTAGTGTTAGATATTGTAATGAAATAAGAAGTATTAGAGCAATAGTAGGTGCAATGGTTAAATTAAAAAAATAATAATAGCATTAATAATATTAGGAAAAGGTAACTAATGGATTAAATTATGCCAATTTTTGCAAATCCACCCGAAAATGAGGGTTAGGGTTTAGATTTTCGCTCATAAACATTTTTGTGTCAACATCCTCTCGTAAACCATATTTTTAATTATTCTTCTGTACTGGGGATGCAGCAAGCACGCTGTCTTACGAATAAGCTAAATATGCATTAATTTCCCCATGTTCCCGATGAAATTTCTTATTCCCGATTTCAAAGTTCATTCCCGTTCCGGGGAGTCCCGCGGGAAAAATATTCCCGGTCCGACCTCTGTTGCAAGCTAAGGCAAAGGTGGCAATCGCTACTGGTCGCGTTCGCAACATTGCTTGCGTCGCTAGCCTGGTATGCGGTGCTGTATAAACGGTATAAGCTCACGCCTATTTTTGGCATTACATAAAGACACTTATTACTATATCAAATCTAGATCCTCAGATTTTGGTGAGGTTTTCCAGGATACTCAGGATGCGGGAACGGTCATAGAAATTTCATAAAATCTTGAAACCCTTTGAAGTTTTTATTTTGAAATTTCAAAGCAGAACTGTTTGATATTCATGCGCGCCCATTCATACAATATACTCGCTAGAAAAGTCAATCCAAGCGCTGTCATATAAATGGCACATGTCTGCCGCTTTTTCACATGTTGATCGCACAAACGTTCTCCGAAAGGGGTCGTGCCAGTAACGTATCATAACCAATACGCAAGCGAATCAAAAATAGTTGCTCTTTAAACATTTGATTACTTACTATTTTCAACTATACCGGGATAGCATCTCCCCAACTAGTAAATTATGAAGTAAAAGTTATGAATTACTATGAGCTATGAGCTCGCTTCATAAAGAGAACGCTGCTTCAAATTACTGGACTTTCGTTCCTCCTTCACAATAACGACCGTGCGTGAAGATCTCATCAATTAAATTATCAACTACCAAATTGATTCCTGTTATTATTTTTTACAATCAGTACATTGACATTTATGTCAACATTGTAGCAATAACGTGCTTCATAATTCTGAAATGCTCCTTTTGTGACCCATTTGCAGATGCTTACTTCTAATTTCTGAAACTGAAACCAAAGATAGACAAATAACATTAGATTGCTTAATAAATATGAAAAATCAATATCTCCAAATATTGTAAGATCTAGAAAGAACCTAAATAAATTGTAGAATTTTTAAATCTGAAATGTGACCCAATGTTGTGTATCTGCATGTCCCAAAAAACACTTGAGAAAATGCAGAAAAGGAGCAACAAAAATTATGAAATGATTCAGAGATTTAAGCTACGGGAGGGTAAGAACACTAGCAAAGAGCCCACTGGAAGAGACCTCACTGAAACCTTCAAAATAATTGGTAGCAAAGTGGACATGAATCTAGCAAATTTCCTTGAAGCTGCCAGAGATATTGGAACAAGGATACAGGAATGTAAGCTGTTCAATTGGAAGCTTTAGACAAGGATTCCTTAGTTCTAGAGTGTTAACCAGAATTATGTTAAAGCACAAACAGTTGAAGCCATAACTGCAGAAGAATTCAAAATTGGCAGAGTCCAAATTCTACCGAGCAAGAAAATAAAGTGAAGTGGTTCTTCAACACAGAAGAACATCCTTAAGAACCACTAAAACTAGCCAAGTTAATCTTCTTACCCATGCTTTGAAATGGCACCGCTCCAAAAGCGTCAACATGCTGATCTGTGGCCAATGAAAGAGTTGAATGATTCTGGGAAATGCTTGATTGGTTTGAAAATGAAGCAGTGGCTAAATGTTTCGGAGAAGTGATTGATGCAGCGGAATTGATGCATCTTAGAGTGAGGTCATCAAATTGTTTGAGGAGTGAGCCATTGTTAGTACAGGGTTGCTGTTTATATTGTACATGATGTGGCTGGAGCTCTTGTGGTTGATGGAATCTGTTTTGCCTTTAATTATAATAGATTTGGTATCACTTAATTGTTTATGGTACACTTGATTTCAAGATATTAACAACAATCAAAAGTAACTAACTATAACAAAAAAATAATTAAAGATGTAATTTGTGAGCTTCAGTGAAGCCAAATATGGAAATGCAAAGTATGTTTTATGGTTAAATATTGACAAACCCTCCTCAAATTAATATTAAAATCTAATTTATTGCAATTTATAGTTGTATAATATTACATTAGTTATATTTATTCATTAGACATTTATCCATTTGTTAACAAATTATGTATAAATATAAAAATGAAAATATTCAAACCACATGGCATGCTTCATAGTAGAATTTGAGTTCAGGTTCTCAGCAGTCTGGCTGCTTAGCTGAAAAGCCTGGTTTTTTATTTGGAGAGCATTGAAGAGGGCCGAAGTATCACTCATGTTTCGCCTGTGTCTGTTGAGGAGGTTCTATAAACAGCAAGTAAAACTAAGCTAAAATACATGATAACTAAAAGCAGTAAGAATTTTAACATAACGAATACAAATTAAAGGCAAACTAAGAAAAAAAATTTCCATTTATGTAACTAAGAACCTGGAATTGCCAAGATGTAGATAGATCATTTGGATTTCCATTAGGATTGGTTGTGCTTGCCTGGGGAAGTCTTGACACCTGTGGCTGAAATGGATTCCAGTTCTGTCTGGCATTCTGCAGAGGCACAGATGGTAACTCAACCAAAGGTTGAGCTATGGAAAAAGATGATTGGCAGTTGGAGAGAGTTCTGCAGTGAGTAGAAACTGAGGTTGGCAAGACAAAAATCTAGGTTGCCCTTGTGTTAGGGGTAATTGATAGGACTGCACTGATGTATTGATAGACATGTTGGGTGAAAAGACATCTTGAAATTCAGTAGTGCAAAAGTCAATAAGAGGCTTGTCATCTTTAGCTGAATGTTTACACATAGTTCTTGTTTGATTGGACACAATATCTTGGAAGTCAAGGGGAGCCAAAGTATTAGAAGTAGTAACAACCAACTTAGAGAAATGGTCATGCTGTGTGGCTAAAAAATTAAAGATGGTAAAAACATAAAGTTAGTAAGTTAATAAATTATTGCATATGTAGTCAATATAGTTGTAATAAATACAAATGTAAAATAAGCCTTTAACTCTTCAATATCATTTAAGTAAATATCATAATTTCTCTGCAAAATGATAAACATTACTTTAAAAAAATGGAATTAGAGATTTAAGTCATCATTGAACTGAATGACAACCTTCAACTTTATGTGAAATATGATTGCTGGATGAAGAATCCGTGGAAACCACCAAAGCAAGAGCAGGAGGAGTTAGATTAAAAGCTTGAGGATGAAGGGCCAACTGACCTCTAGGGCGTTCTCTTGGATTGATGGAGGTGCCTGGGATCTGATCCGGCACTTGGCTGAACCGGAAAAAAACAGTAATGTAAACCAATCATGATCTATGGAAGAACAACCACTTGAAGATCAAAAGATCTGACTTGCCTTATCACTATTTGTTTGTTTGGCTTGGCTTTTGGTTCATTTGGAAGAAGTGGAAGAGATGAAATGTTCACCATGTGAGCATTCTGTTTCCAATTTGAAAATTTAATATAGATCAAAGGGACCTATGTGAATATGTGTCTAATAACAATAACATTTATGATAACTTGCATAATAAATAAATATCATCTCAAGAGGTTTCATCATCAGAGCTTAATGTAAGCAACAATAAGCAATTTAGCAATCAATATATAATATTTCCTGAAGAATGTACAATTGGATTGAAGAAACAGATAATTACATTTCTATTGAGGATATGGCAAGGTAAACCAGAGAGTTTGTAAACAATGTTGCAGACTTGGAAAATGTCTGGTCTCAATTCCATATCCACTTCCAACATGTATTCTTAAAGGTCAAAAATAAAATTGAATATGATTGAATATTACTAAAAATTAAGAAAAAAAAGTTTTAAGTTAATTAAAGAACTTATTTAAGTTGCAAAAAAATTTCATTAATGAGTTATGATTTAAAAAAAAAACTAAAGTTTTCCACTGATTTCAACCAACTTACTCACTGATAAGTCTTAAGAGGTCAACAGAATAACGATGCTGATCAGGAATTGTGAAATTGCCACTGGATATTGCTAAGACACTGTCCCCAAAGCAGTTCACAAAGAAACACAATCTGTACAAGAGACAGCCAAGTGCCTTGAAGCATGAAGAGAAAAATTATACATTTAATGTAGAAAATAAAACAATTTCTATTAGAACAAATATTCTGAAAACCCATAATAACTAAGACCTTTAAAGATCGAGAACATTATTATCAAGAGCACTTGCAGCTTTTGCACTATATAAATATTATAAACAAATAAAAATAAATTTGTGTTTATTATTGACACAATATATTCCCCCTACCCAAATATCAGACTTTGTTGTGATTGGTCTGTTGCTGTAAGGATCAATCATTTCTGGTGACCTATAGGCTGGTGTTGTATGTCTGAAAATAAAATGTTGAATTTTTAACAGATATGTTTTTGTTTGAGGACTGAGAAGAAAAACTATTATATCCTCAGATGAGCTCATGTTTCTTAGCTCTTGATTCCAATGCTTAAGAAAAGCAAGATGATAATAGCAACACATCTACAGTCTAATGGGACTTGTTTTCTTAGAAACAGGTGCCATATAAATTTAACTGTTCCTTTTTTGTCTGAATAATCAGATGAATACCTAACAACAAGCCAAATTATAATAATAACTTAATGTATAATATATCGTAAAACATTATCAGTTAATATCTAAAATATATACATAACTATTTAATATATATTAAATATATAAAAGTCTTTATACTTTTGAATTTCATCATTTACGATGTAGATTCCATGAACTTGTGGATCAAGAACCAAGGTTGTAGCACTGCCAAAGTCACAGAGAATATAATTGCCTGAGGTATCTCTCAATAGATTCTCAACCTAAGATGAATCACAATCATAAAAACAATGTATGTAGAATTTGCATTACATTTATATTCACTTCATATTAGGTTTACATTGATTTTAAATTAGCAGAATTATATATTGCTAGCTTTTTAAACTGGCTTTGCCAGTCATATACCGCGTATATAAATTCAGCAAGATGCTTTCTCTCAAAAAAAACTGGGTGATTAGGACAGTGCTCTAGCAATGGGATTCGAACCTGTGCTGCCATCGCGAGAGGCGAAGTCTCAAGCATTAGACCATAAAAATGCTCCTGGATTTCAATAGCTCTCAAGTTTAAAGCTGGTATGCAATTTAGGAAAAGGTGAAAATTGGAAAACTTGAAAATAGCACAGTTGACCTATGAATGGCATAGACAATGACGTGTGCAAATTTCAAGTCACTATCGATCAGCATTTGGGAGGAGTTCTTGGGACAGAGAGACATACATATGTATTTTCTGTTTTATAATATAGATATATTATATTTATATTATAGATATATTACTTAATCAGCATTGCATCTCTTTGCAAGAGTATGTAACAGAGGCAATGCAACCTAGGTGAACATGATACAATAATAATAATAATAATAATAGTTAATTTATAATGCGCCATTTGCATAGCGTCAGAGGCGCCTTGTGTCTTCATTAGCTTCATGTTGGTGTCCTGAAGAGGTGGGTTTTCAGGTGACTTTTGAAG
>MPNW01000350.1:0-13853 GCA_011800805.1 Hirudo medicinalis
CTTCAAAATTACTAAAATTATATTATTATTATCATTATTATTATTAATATTATTATTAATTATTATTATTATTATTATTACTATCATTATTATTATTATATCGTTTACATATTATTCCAAGTAATACACCTTAATGCTCTCTGATAAGGTTGATAAGGCGGTTTAGCTTAATGCATTCCTGCATGCGATGGTGAAAGCATCAGTCGTAATGTGTCGTGTTCGCAACCCAGCCTACAACACCAGAGAGCACCCTTAAGAGGAGGCGCTATATAAATCGAGCGATCAATTAGTTATTATTATTATTATTATCATTACCATTATTATTATCATTATTGTTATTAATAATTGCAGTATTCAGAAGTCATATTTAAATATGGATATTCATAAATCTAATACAACCAATTTGACAGCTTCCAGTCAAAATAGCAGTTATGGTTGCTATAATCATCATCATCATCATCATCATCGTCGTCGTCATCATCATCATCATCATCATCATCGTCATCATCATCATCGTCGTCGTCGTCCTCGTCATCATCGCACCCGGTACTGGAGGATTGCGAAGAAAAAAGGGAAAAAGTTTAATTTTTTTTTTTGTAATTGTGAAAAATCCACGCCCAGCACGAGTTTAAAGTTGAAATTGCCACCAAATGACTTCAAATTATCGCCCACGTAACGATGAAAAATCTGTTCGTTCGCTGTTTTCATTTCGAAAAAATATTTGACGAAATTATTTGTTAAAATAACTTGAATGCAACAATACTTTTGAGGTGGTTAATAGTTTTATCAGTAAATTTATTTCACTTTTATTCAACGCTGAATAATGAGATCACAAATCTCAAATAATAGTTATTCTCAATCATCATTATTTATAAAAACAAGTCTTGTCTTGAGTTGAAGTTGAATATCGTTAGCATCAACTATATCATATCATCGTCATCTCTGCCTCTGCCATGTTCATCATCATCATCATCATCGTCGTCGTCGTCGTCGTCGTCATCGTCGACATCATCATCATCACCAGAACCTTCTTAATTCTCGGGAGAATTTGTTTCTGACAGGAGGATTGGAGGATTGTAAAGGGATGAGATTTTCTTTTTGTTGTTTTCGTTGAAATTTCGTTTGAAATGTTGAAGGAATTCTTTAAAATGTCGAGGTACAATTCCTGACTTAGAATTCCTTAGTTTGCATCTTTTGTGAACATTTCCTCAGGACTGAGACGGAAGTTCTTCTTCAAGAGGCACTTAATTGCACTTAATTGCACTTAATTACACTCATTTGCATTCAATTGTTCACGGTTTACGAAACTGTATTTGAACTTATTTGTATTTATTTATAATTAATTGCACTCAATTGCACTTTTAAAATGCTTTCAAACGATATTTATTCATCTGAAATAAATGAATAATGACATGCGTAAACAAAACATTTCCTTAGATTTCAGTCTTTACGACTTGTTTATCTCCATAACATCTTATAGTTGCTAAATTAGTTATGATTGAATTGATGATGTAATTATGAGTCAATAATACATAAACTGATAATCTATAAGTTCTAACTAACGAATGTAAATATTTATTTGACTCACAAAACATTCAACAGGACGAATATGAAGCTGTGTCAGGAATGAAAACAACATTCCAACCTCAGCGTGGATCAATCGGAGCTGGAGAGGATCATCTCATTCAAACTTATAGTGACGCTCTTCGCGGCGTGCTTTTGATGGAAATGTCTGATTGCAGCAGTTCCTCTGCCGACAAGTGCCTTCGAAATGGCGGAACTATCAATCGAAGAAACCAGGATGGTTGTGAGAAAAACGAGGAACCGATCAGCGCCAGGAGCCAACGGAGTCTTGTATCTGGTAGCAAGAGATGCCCTGGAGTAATGAGACTCCTCCACACATTCATTAAAAAGGCCTGGTCATACGGCATGTGAACGAAGAATGGAAGCGAGCTGAAGGCATCTTCATCCCCAAAGAGAAAGAGTCCCAAGGAATCAAGCAGTTCAGGCCGATTTCACTGCTAACGTTGAGGGAAAAGTTTTTTTCGCCATTATGGCCCAGAGGCTCACCCAGTTTGTGATGACGAACCACTACATCAATACCTCGGTGCCCAGGATCAGGATCTGCTCACCAACTCACTTGGAAGTCACTGAAAACACATCACGTGCCTGTGATTCAGACTTACTTCGACGGTTTCGAGATGGGCTTCCTCTCAAGTCGGCGAGCTTGCTGAGGCTATATAAGTCGAACGAGCTGGCGCGGATGGTTGTGACAACGGACTTCAATCAATTAAATAAAATATAAACATATAAAATAAATAAAATATAAATTAAATAGAAGTAATGGATAGAGAAGTAACTGCGAGACATACTTCAGACTTTGTGACGGAAATCAGCTTTCCGATGATCGACGTTTGGCCGTTCTTCTGCGTGCTTTGGGCGAGGCCGCCAATGCTAAGTATACCATGGATAGGTACAACAAAGATGACAAGAAGCATGAAATTGTCCTTCAAAGACTTGAAGAGAAATTCACTTGTTGTCAAAGGAAAATTGCTCAGAAGGAAGTCAATCAGTCGCCGCTTCCTCCATCTTCGGCGGTGCAAAGCCGACCGACACCGATAGGGAGAGAGATTGAAGAGAAGCTGAAGAAGATGCATGTCTCAAACAGTTCTGAGGATGAGAGTAGAACAAGTCAGTCATCAGATGACACCATCCAGAAGGCTGATGACAAAGTCAAAAAGCAAGAAGAGCCTCAGACAATGAGAAGAGAGAATCAAATACCGAAGAGAGAAGGCAAAGGGTCCGAAGAACCCCAGCAATCCTCTGCGCCGGCTCAAACACGCATTGCTGCCAAAGTTATTCCCGCCCCTGCACCTAAGGGGAACAACTGGGAAGTTAGAACGAATAATCAGCAGACTGCACCTGTTTCAGCCTAGAGAGAGGTTAAAAGGTCAGTTAAAAGCCACATCCAGTGACAACGTCTTGTCGATGAGCAGAGATCATTATGAAGCGATCATCGATTTCGATTTTTCCCCATAGAGAGTTTTTCGTGCCAAAAACACTGCAGAAACATCTGAGTTGCCTTCGATGATCTCTAAGGTCGAGAGGCAAGAACCATCCAAGGGAAATATTTGTGAAACTAGAGCAAAAGAAAGGGAGACATAGCAGAGACCCGAATCCTCAGACAAGCAGGTCAGGAGGATTGCTGTTTCTGTTGGGAATGTCAAAGGAAGGGGCAAAGGTGGACAGGGCCAGAGAAGACCGTACAACAGGAGGGATGAACCAGTCACCTTGGTGAGCCTCAACCCGAAGCAAGAAGTGACAAGTACCGACATTGTACGAGGACATGCCGAAGTTGGAAGAGAGTCCCAAAAAAGAGATTGAGAGTTACAAACAAATTCTCCTCTGTCATGGATGAAGACGACAATGAAAACACTAGCCAGACAGAAAACAAAGGCATTGAGGAACATGCAGGCAGTGGAAAGTTTCGATGGTCCTTCAGAAACCAGACTTTGTTGGAGAAGATATATGTCCAGAGACCTCCAGAAGTGCCATCAAGCATCCCTGACGATGTATCCGATACGGTTTTGACCTTAACCTTGGAAGGGAGATGTCATATACTTGGTTTTTGTTGTCTGTGATATGCGGTGGTCCCAGGCGGGACTTCCGCCCTCCGTTGTTTTTAGTTCGCTCGATGCAAATAAACTCGATTTTAAACACGACAATGGTTATTTGAAAGGGAAGGTTCAGTGATGCCAACAGGGACATCAGCTTGGTCAGCGGATGCGGCCCGGTCCCGGAGAACGTCGGAGGTTTCAGGGCCGAAAAGTTCGGCGAAGGGGCAACCTCTGTTAGGGGTCCTCATAAGGAGTTTCAATTCCAACATCCCACGTATTCCATAAATATAAAAAAATCTTATCCACCATTCGTTAGTCGTGAGAAGCAGATTGGATTGTCTTGTTATGATTAATTCTTTCATAAATGTCTAATTGAGTTATTGTTGTTATTATTGATATTACCATTGGTAGCTCATTAGCTCATAAGCTCATTAGTAGGACCACAGGAAATCTTTATCCCGCGTGCCAGAAATTCATCATGGAAGTTAATTATTCTATTTTTAATGCAAACCGAAACATTTTAAATAATAATTATTAAATAATAAATAATAAATTATTAATAACAATAATAATGATAATAATAATAATAATAATAATAATAATAATAATAATAACAAGAAGAAGAAGAACTAATACTAGGTTCGTAAATTGCCGAGGAATTAGCATCAAAATAGATTCATCCTTTTTAAGCTTTGGCCACATTGTGGCAGTGATGCATTTGATTTCACTGACGATGTTGATGACGACGGAGATGATGATGACGCCTGTGATGATCTTGGCGATGATGATGATGATGACGACAACGATGATGATGACGACGTCGATGAGGATGACAATAGTTGGATGTAAGGAAACATTTTGAAAAATATTTCACTAAGGCATGCAATTCGTGAGCACTGGATGTTGTTAATGATATGAACTAAGAACATGATGTAAGAGCCTCCACAAGAGGATTGTATTCTTCAATGTGCGTGTGCTTGTCAACGTGAATGTTTGTGTCTATGTGCTTGTAATGCAAGCGTTTGCAGGCGAGTTGTACCACTTCAACACCTTGTTGTTGTTGTTGTTGTTGTTGTTGTTGTTGTTGTTGTTGTTGCTGCTGCTGCTGCTGCTGCTGGTGATGACAACTCAACCTTAAAAATGATTATGACGATGTGTTGTGTACTTCATAAATAACAAAAAAAATACTTTTTAATAATAATAATAATAATAATAATAATAACAATAATGTAATAATAATAACAATAAATAGTGTAAATGATTTTCCTCATAATAATAAAAGTTGAAAGAAATTAATCATAACTACTGAATTAAAATATTAAATATATTCAATAATTCGCTCCCTTAAGTCTGACCCTTGTGCGTCGTACGTCCTCACATGTCCTGATGCTGCAAATGAGCACATATGAACACAAATAAACACAAATTGCAAGTAAAACTTAAGAAATGCAACTCCACAATAAATAGAATAAAAAATAATTGCATGCAAATAACAATTCACACCTGAGTAATTCTCAACAGGTGATTTCTTTGTAAGGACGCAACGTGATGTTGAATCATTCATCAGAGGAACGATTGCGCATCGCAGAAGGACGTCTCATTTGTCAATTCCATGCACCATTCCATGCACCATCAATTCACCTGTTTCTTAATGCATGGAAGTGAATTCATGCATTAACGACGACAATTTATTGTAACATTTATTATTATTAATTCTAACATCTGTTTCCTTCTTTCACAGTGGAATGAAAGGCGTGAATGTGAAACAAACATAGTCTTTAAACAGGGTTATAATTACATGTAAAATTGATAAATGAATAATAATAATATTAGTATTAATAAATATTTAAGCACCAAAAGAAAGTAAAATCTTCTTGAGAAGCAGTTTCAGGTTTCATTCTTCCCGGTTTTTAATGTCCTTCATCATTTTAATGAGACATTTGCAGGAAACAATTTTAAGAATTTTGTATTTATTTATTAGATTATAGATTATTTATCAGATAATATTATTTATTAGATTACAGATTATTTATCAGATAATATTATTTATTAGATTACAGATTATTTATCAGATAATATTATTTATTAGATTACAGATTATTTATCAGATAATATCATTTATTAGATAATGAATTTAATGTCCTATAATTTCATGTTTATCAACGAATAAAACATTTTACAAAATATTTTCTAATTTGACGGAAATTTATTTTCCTATTAATTTCCGAAAAAAAGTGTTAAACAGAAACTTTGATTTTAATTAAATTTGAAAACATAAAATTAATATTTTTTGGTAAATAAAATTTTTTAAAACGAAACTTGTTGCTTAACCAATTTAAACATTTAATATATTTAATACAATTTAATCATTTATAAATATTTAATAAAAGGCGGTTTATTATTAAACATTAATTATATTTGTATTACGTGAAAAATGAATCTATTAGAAGTTGTATTTCACTGACTTAACACGTAATTACGATTGATTTCTCGACTCAAATCGTCATCACTTCGTCAAATAAGAGTCACGAAGTCAGACGATTAAGCTGTATTTGGGCAACAATTGAAAAAATTATTCAAAATCAATGGATTTATTTCACAATTTTCGAGACCTCCTCAGGAAATGTTGTAAATGTTTAAATAGAAACAATTGTTTGAGGCATATTTACGCGCAAATAAATAAGTAATTTTTAATCAAATCAAATATTTATTTTAGGTTTTAATGATTTTTAATAATTTTTTTTATTTTATATTATATTTAATTATTGCTTCCAAATTTCTAGAGGGGAATTGAAATTGTATTTGCATGTGTGATTGCGTGTGAGTTTGTGTTTGTATGTGTGAAAAATTAACATGCAAATTAGTAGTTTTAATAGTTCGATGAAACTATTGATAATTTAACTTATAATTAAAGGTAATTATTCAATTAATAATTTGTCAAGTTATAAATGCATTTCTAAAATAAAACTAAAAATTTGAATTAAAACTGAAATTTTTGTTTACACTCCATCATTGTTAGATTTAATCGCAAAAATAAAATGAATTACTATAATTTTTTTTTTAAATTTCACAAAATGAAGTGTGAATGTGAAAGTGGAAATATAATTATTTACTGCAATCCTTCACAACTTGGAATGATGACGTTGTCCATAACGATGATGATCACGATAATGTGAGTAGTATTAGTGTTATCACTCAGCAACCATGTCATGATTATGTTATAATCACGATATAATTATCAACATAATATAATTAATAGAACCTCATTCATTTTCTGTAAAATTTATAATTCAAATTTATTTAACAATAGTTTATTTAAAAATATTTAATAATTCAAATATTTTTAATCATTTTTAATCCATTTCACATTCAAAAAAAGATTCCACGGAATATGTTGCTAATTGTTCTCGTTTAATCCTTCGACGCAACAACAATTCGAATCTTTATTTTAAAGGTTTCGACGCTTTAAGTAAATATTTTAAAATTTATTCGTAATAAATGTGTAAATAATCATTTCACGTAATAATAAATATATCAATAATAATATAATAATAATACAATTACAATGTGCTTATAATAATTATCTGTAATATTTGCATAAATAATTTTATTTGGTTATTTCAATTATTTTTTTTAAGGGTTTGGGGTTAAAGTTATCTTTACTTAAAGTTGTAAATTCATGAATAATTAATGAGTTTGTGGATATATTTTTGAAAAATACTTCGTCACCTTTGTCGTGAATGCTGCTCTAATTACTTGTTACCTTCGAATATTGGTGCTTCAAATGCTTTTAATCGTAATTAATTAAATTTTAATCGTAATTAATTAAATTTTAATCATAATTAATTAAATTTTAATCGCAATTAATGTTCATTTTCAGTCATCAAATTAAATAAAACTAATAAATAAACAAATACAAGATATTATAATTCAGCAAATTCACCTCTCACGAACAAGGAAAACAAGTGCAAGAAGCACGAGTTCATCACAGACCTCCACGAGAGAATCATGTCCGACAATTGGATTTGATTACAATTAATTACAATTAATTCTAATTATTTTCTGTTTTTTATTTGTGTTTAATTTAATTTAATTATTTTTGAAAAATAATCACTTCCTGATTTTAAAGCAAGGTTGAGACAAAATTGATATATACTGTCGAGTTAACAATTTAAGATTATGTTGATTATTGTAGAATTTAATTTTGCAATTAAAAGCGATTTAAATATAAATATTATTAATTTATTTATAATTAGCATTAATTGGATGGGTGCTGTTGTGCGCTCAGCTCCCTAATATCCGAGTTCTCACATGGCTTGCTCCACATCGAGGCGTGCATCCACAGCTCTCATTTCTCACACACTCCATCATTCGTTCACTCACTCCATCATTCGTTCACTCACCCATACACCCAATTACTTCCCAATTCATTAATTCATTTATGCGTCCAATCTTCCGTTCACTAACTCATTCAATCATTCATTCACTCACTCATTTACTCACTCACTCATTTACTCACTCACTCATTTACTCACTCATTTACTCACTCACTCATTTACTCACTCACTCATTCACTCACCCACTCACTCACTAATCTATCCGCTGAGGGGTCTCCCAAATTAGATGACTCACAGTTCGTATCTTCCCAGGCTATTGTAATCGCAATCACTTCTTTATAACCTCGGAATGAAATGTTCAACTTGAAGTGAGTGAATTGTGAAGTACCCAATTCATTCTTAAGGCCAGAAAATTACTTTCCTTGAACAAATGTTCGCTTTTCGAGGGGGAATTTTCCAGAAACTCTCACGCTAATTTAAATTTTAAGTTTTCATTTTGTTTGGCAAAAAAAAACTGTTTGAGAAAAAACTGTTTTTAAAGCAAACAATTTATTTAAAATTTAAAAGTTTATTTTATTTAAAAGAGAGCAGAGCTTCTGTTTTTCGTTTTAAAACTGAAAGAAATTTGTCTTCAAGGATTGAATCATCAAAAATTCAATTTGAGATAAAATTTTCGAACTGAACGATTCCAAATTGAATTCCAACGATGAATAATTTTGAGTAAATAAGGAATTAAAGCTTGAAAATATTTTTAAACATTGCAGAACAACTACAAGAACAACCACAACAACCACAACAGGAAATGCAACAAGAACAATTAAAAGGTTGAAGAACATTCTGTAGCTCACTGGAAGTGTGAAGGCATGAATGGATCTCCACCAATGTTTTCCTGAACATTTATGGTCATTTTTTAATCAAAGGATTCATTTACTCGAATTAATATTTGTGGGCGATCATGTTAATTTATAATCACACAAATATATTTTTTGAAATAATTAACGTCAATTTAATATTTAATTAATTAAACTCATAATTAATGAAGCTATTAAATAAATTATTAAACACGAATAATGAAATTTAATAATAAGTGCCAACAAATATTTGCGGGAAAAGTAATTCAGAAACATAAATAAATTGCAAATTGTGAAGAAATTACAAAAAGAGTTTCAGTTTGTGAAAAGAGGTTTGTTTTTGTTTTTTAATATTTGTTTTTATGCAGGAAATATTGATGGATGTGAAGTGGCATATTGAAAAATGTATATGAGAATAACAAAGTCGACGCACAAATAAAAGCCATCTTATTACCTTATTTTATTAGAAACCCGTCATCGACAGAACAATTCTGAAACTAAATTCCAAAATACTTTTGCTTATTCACTGAAATATGAATGATGAATATTCATGAAGCTCGTATTTTTCAACGTTTTTAACCTCGAGAGACGCCATGTTTTCCAGGATTATTGCGAAACTCTTCCTTCATCGGTGAATTGGATTAAGCCACAACAACACACGCACTGCACAAACATTACTCAGATTTGTGTCCACTGAAGATATGTTTAATGTGAAATGTTTAATGTGAAAACTCCGATTGACCTGCTCCTTCCAATAAATCCACTTAATAACAATCACTTGAATAACAATCCTGTAGTTGCATTTTTTCATTGCATTTAATTGCAAAGAGAAATAACATTTGTGTAATAATCCTTGTATTTCAAAACCTCAAAAATTCTAATGTGCTTAACCCTGCTATTTGGTAGCCTTGGCACAACATCTTAGCGCAGATCACTGGCATGAACATTTTGA
This sequence comes from Hirudo medicinalis, assembly GCA_011800805.1. NCBI lineage: Eukaryota > Metazoa > Annelida > Clitellata > Hirudinida > Hirudinidae > Hirudo > Hirudo medicinalis. The sequence goes on from MPNW01000350.1 coordinate 9,758, forward strand.
ACTCTGACATTAGACCTGAGGTTCGATGAACGTGAATGTGAATTTGAATGTGATCCAAGAAAGCAATCCTGCTTAGAAACCTTTTAAACAAAGAAGATTAAACTTCTTAATTTTATTTACTGGAAGTTTGTTCGATGCTTATAAAATCAATTAAGATCATTAAATGAAGATTTGCACACATCCCTGCTGATGAAAATGTGTGAGTGCTGACTTCAATCAGTTAATAAATTCATTAATTAATGACGATGACATTCAATTCATTCTGGGCTCTTTTAACCCTCAAACGGCTTCGTTATCATGGTCCAAACTCACGGCCCTGGGGTGCAAATGCACCCCAATGTTTCTTTGGTGAATTACTTAAAAAAACAGCAATCTATAACATTAAAACTGTTAAAAAGTGACTAGTTGAACGATGAATAATAAATTTTATTGAATAAAAACAATCTATTTACATAACGTTCCTTCCCAAGGGCGATTGCGGCAGTGCAAGCTGGGTTTTGAACACGACTCATACGACTGTTTCCATCACCGCTGCATATAAGCACGAAACCCAGCCAATTTGTAAAACAATCAGGTATTGTTAGATATAATAATAAAAGAATATTGTTCCCCAGTATGGAAGCCCCACCTCAAATATCTTACTCAAGGAATCGAGTCAGTCCAAAGAAGATTCTCAAAAGCAATTCCTAGCCTTCGACACCAACCATACTCAGCCAGACTTAAGATTCTAGGGCTCAGATCACTCGAACATCGTCGTTTAATTTCTGATTAATTTATTTTATTTATGCTTTTTGTTTTAAATTTTTTTTTTAAATTACTAAATGGCTTCGTGAAAAGTGATATTTTAGATTTCGTTCAATTTTCGATATATAATCGAACACGGGGACATCGCTTTAAGTTACGCGCGAAGTGCTCGGTTAATACTGCTAGAAATGTTTTTTTGAACAGAGTTGTTGCTGTCTGGAACTCCCTACCAGACCAGGTGGTATCTGCCGGCACTTTTTCTCGATTTAAATCATTACTCCTTGGCATTGATTTTTCAACATTTTTGTCAAGTACTGAATAATCTGTGAACTTTGCTTTTCCTTTCTCGATGTTGACTGTCTGTCTTTCATTTTTGCTGAGGCTGGTCGTATTAGTGGCTATTAGCCCTTCGACCGGATAAATAAATAAATAATCAGGGCTGCCGAGATGGGCGGAAGTGCCCAGGGGCCTGGCAATGATTTTGCTTGTCCTTTCATAAATTGACAAAACATTTGCATGGGAACCTGAAACTTTTATCGGCGGACCTGGGTATAATACATATAAATTTCAAACAAGACTTCCGGCTATTCCGCACAGCTTTTGCAAAATATGACATAATTTTCGGCACAAGCAAACAAGCAACATTTATGACAGGTAGTTTGCCACTTTTTGTCTTTATTTCGGTGACACATAATGCAGCGACCCTATTTTCTTTTCCTTTCAGTCTTTTCATTTTCTCTTCATCAATGTTCTGCGCATCATCTTTATTATTACCATGTAACTGAGACTGTTGCTGAATGCACTCTTGTCCTAAGGATGATTCACGATACCAGGAATAGCCAATCTAGATACTAAGTTCTTAGAAACTAAATCTTCATCTGATATGATATGACATGATATGATATGATATGCTATGACATGACATGACGTGACATGATATGACATGACATGACATCACATGATATGATATGATATGATATGATATGATATGATATGATATGACATGATATGATATGATATGCTATGACATGACGTGACATGACGTGACATGATATGATATGATGTGATATGATATGATAGAGCCAGTTATGTTCTCATCGGAATCTTGCAATGACCCATCATTGTTTGCTGCTCAAAGTCACTTTCGGAAGTGTTTCCTTCACAACAGCTTTCATCTGTAATCAAAACACTGTGTTCCAAATTGGAAAGTATTCTGTTTCTGATTCAACACTAAAGTTGTCAGTATCAGCATCAGATGGTCAGTCAGTAGACTACCAGATTCCAGTATCAATTTTCTTGCCTGTTCCACAGAAAATCTTTGCAACTTTACTCTATTATTAGTCGCCATTGTTGATAACTTGTATTAAAATATGCACTTCCTCTCTTAAATAAAATTATCCAACAAAAAACAAATTTATAAAATAATTAATAAATAAAATAATTTAAAAAAGATATAGAAGCATAAGGAAAAAAAAGACAGTAATATGTAATGGTCGAATAACTCAGAAAATATTTGGGTTACATTATTGGTTATTGGAGAATAAGTACATCCTCATAAATAAGGAAGTCATAAAATTTGTGTTTCATATTTTGAGTGCTTCTGGGAAGAATATTGGAACAAAATGCAGCTCGGGGTTAAATCCCTGTTCATCTTTTGGTCAATTTTAAACTTTGCTTGGCTATTTTGTAAGAGTGTTCCTCAGATTTTATCTTTATTTTATCGAAACTATATCATCATATATATATATTAATATTATTATTATTATTGAAATATATATTATATCATCATATATATATATATATTAATATTATTNTTATTATTATTATTGAAATATATATTATACCATCATATATATATATTAATATTATTATTATTATTGAAATATATATTATATCATATATATATATATATATATTAATATTATTATTATTATTGAAATATATATTATACCATCATATATATATATATATATTAATATTATTATTATTATTGAAATACATATTATATCATATATATATATATATATTAATATTATTATTATTATTGAAATGTTTGTTGGAGTATTTTAGCGCAGTAATTTAAAAACTCAAAAAAAACTTGATTTTGAGGCGTCCAATATCCATGAAAGACACTTTCAAAAATCATAATAAGAAATAATGCTTCCTCTATTGGCGCACACCCTGCATAAAAAGTTTTGAATTTGAATACCTTCTCTTGCTCCCATGCTCCCGCATGGTCCAATGGATAAGACCTCCGCCTCTCACGATGGCACCGAGGATTCGAACCCCGTTGCGAGAGCACCGTCTTAATCATCCAGTTTTGTAGCGGACAGTAATAAATAACGAAAACCCTTTCTCTTGTCTTCTCTTGGCTTCCGATCACGGCGAATTGTCTCCAGGCAATCATTTGTTGACATAGCTGACTACAATAGTCTTGTTTTTTTGACAGTAATAGTAGTTATAAATTCTATTTTCCATCCAGTTCCTTCCAGGCCTCCTTTAACGGCGTCTCTCGTATCACATTTGAAACTGAACTGTCGTCTATTGTTGTAAACCTATGTTACGACATTCCCCAGACAATTGTAATTGGATTACTATATTATAGTCAGCAGACCTAAGTCTGGGGAATATTTTGACCATCTCTTAACTTTCAAATTTCCTCCTTGGAAAATCTCCTTCACCTTGGAAATGTGGATTAGAGCATGGTCTTGCTGGAAAACATTTTTTATAATAAGATTCCTCAAAAAGCACAAATTGATATTTCAATAATGTGATGTAATCTGCTGTCTCCCATCCAGATTCAAATATTCGTTAATGGAAATTCAATTCTAAATCATCACCGATCCCGTCCCATGAACCAAGTCTAATTGCTGCTGGTCACTTCATAGATGAATTTTTGAGACCTTCAGAATGTTCGCCTGATATAATTATTCTTCTTCTGTTCTAATTCAAAGTAGAACCTCTGTCCTTCAACAAAATCTGCTTTCGTGGCTAATTCTAAATTCTAAACCAGTTAACAATTCGACATTTAGCGAATCTCGTCGACATTATTAGTAGAATATTACAACAGGATTTTCAAGACATTTGTGGTTGTTGTTTCAGTAACTGGTATCGTTAGTACATTAGTCATCTACCCCAAAGGGGGCATACCAAAACAGCGAAGGACCAAAATATCGAAGCACGTATAAAACCAAAATATCTAATACCCTGTACCAAAATATATACGACTACATACCAAAATATCGAAGGATTTTGATCCAAAATATCTAAAGCCTTACACCAATATAGCGAAGACCCCTGACCAACATAGCCATAGAAGCGCGGAAAGTACGAGCACGAGGTGATTATGAAC
>MPNW01000350.1:15885-25934 GCA_011800805.1 Hirudo medicinalis
GACTACATACCAAAATATCGAAGGATTTTGATCCAAAATATCTAAAGCCTTACACCAATATAGCGAAGACCCCTGACCAACATAGCCATAGAAGCGCGGAAAGTACGAGCACGAGGTGATTATGAACAATAAAGTATTAAAAAGTGTCTCAATGCTTGAATATAGTTCCATCAATTTTTTAAATTTATTTTTACTGTTTTTTGTGCATTTTGTGCAATACATTTTTGAAACTTTGTTTTAAATTTATAAATTGAAAAAAATAATTTTGCTTTCACGTTATATAATCAATAAATGATAATTTCCTTTTTCAATCGCGACGAGAACTGGTTAAGATATGGCTTTATGTTCGGCTTGTGAAAAGGTTATTACCAAGAGAATGTATAGTTTTATGCGAATAATGCGAAGGATGGATGCACCTTAAATGCACGAACGGTAAGAATATACCACGATGTTATATATTTTCACTAAAATCACTGTATTAGAAGTTATTATTTGACTTTCTTTGAAATTTCATCGGAGAGTTATAGGGAGGCGTTAAAGAAAAAAATAGCACATTTAAATGGAAATGTCAAAGTTGTAGAGTAAAGAAGGAACGATTGGAGAATCATGAATCTAATAAAGATGGCATTCCACCAATTATAGAACCTTCACATAAGGAACTCATGGGGAATGGAGACATTTCATCCATTAACCTCCCAGACGTCAGCATGGATAGAATGGAATTTGAACAATTCCAACTCATTGAAAACGGTTCAAATAAAGTAAGGCTGTAAGCTCTTGAGCTACATTGGCTTTAAATACACCCTCAGCAGGAAAACAAAAACCACCTCATATTGGAGATGCTATAAGCAAGCTAAACCTAATGTCTGTCCTGGGATTGTCTGGCAGAAGGGAGAAATATACTTAAATACGTGGAGGAGTGAATCAGGAGCACCACGTTTCCACCTGTTTCGTGGTCATGTTACAGAAAATATGTGCGAACCAACAACGACTGCGAAAGTTGGCATAGTCGCCTCAACAGGAAAGCAGAAACATCGGGCTTAAATCTATNCAACTTCAGTTGGAAGATCAGAAAGAGAAAGAGGAGTCAGGAAGGTGCTGCCATTTCGTTGATGGTTTTCAGGAACTCTGAGAGTCAACATCGATGCTCTGAACTCTTCCATTGTCTGTTTAGTTGGGTGAAATTGCCTTCAATTTATAAGAGGAAGTGAAGAGCATTTTAGATTGAGTTAAAAATAACATCGGAATTCAGTAATATCAATGATTTAATATCAATAATTTAATTCAGTAATTTAATATCAATGATTTAATATAAAAAAATTAATTCAATGATTTAATATCATTAATTTAATATCAATAATAATCAATAATATCAATGATTTATTATCAATAATTTAATATCAATAATACCATGTCAGAATACTGATTAATGCCCCTTGCGAATGTTTCAAGACCTCTTGAGTATTTCATGTTGTGGATTAAAATATTTTTTAAGTTCATTTTAAATATTTCTTTCCTGTTATTTTCATCTTCCTGACTGGAAAATCTGCGTCCTTAATTGCAATAAAATGAAGTAGCATTAACAGATCCTTTAACTGTCTTTCAATCAATTTTACAATTACGAACCATAAATCTGCTTGAAAGAAGACCACTGCTTCTCCAAATTCAGTTCAAAGTCTTCCAAGTGGAAGGAAAAGACCACAGAAAAGATGGTCGACAGACAAACAAACGAGAACAGTTTCATTGGAAACTTGTTAGTGAACGAGCAATTGAATCGAATTGTTAAATATAAACCTTTTTAAACAATGTTTTTGTTGCTTGAAGTTTCTCAATTTATTGCTTAATTAACGATCAAGTGATGTATCACATGAGCAGTTTGCAGTCAGTTTCATATTGCCTGTGTGAGTAATGTTCACTTTCACAGCCAATTACCGGCCTCATTTGATATTCAAGTTTAATTTTATCAATAATTCTTCCGTTACTATAACACTCGCGTTGTAAGATAGTTTCTGTTACAATTTTGAAATTGCAAACATTCGCATTTATTTCCATTTGAATCCACTTTCCGATGAAACACTTATAAATATTGTTTGTAGAAATCGTTAGTTACGAGCAAATGGTTCAATCAAATCAGCAATCATCATTAGTTAAACAACCACAACTATAAATTACTTTTTGAGAATGTTTTCGTATATTTCAACGATCGCGTACCAACAATTTCTCATAATTAAACCTTATTCAATATATAATAATTTAATATTTTAGAATCAATTTCTCGTGTAGCGTTGACAGGAATAATAGTTTAATTTTTGTAGAACCTTACGTACAACATTCTTTGTCGATGCAGCATCACCAGGATGACCTCAAATTTCAAATCTCTCATGTAATATCTAATATAATATCTCATATGGATTTATATTTTCCAGATTTGTTTTAAAATTCCTAATTTCAAATAAAATTGGTGTAATGGTTAAAGAACTGTACATACATGATTGATAAAAAAAAACCCTAATTCCTAATTTCAAAATAATGATATGATGATATGTGCATATATGCAGTTCGCTAGCCAGTTTAGACTCGAACAAGTTTTTCTTTTGTTAAAACCAAAAATTAAAATTTAACAACACTTGTGCAACGTTTACTTAAAAGCAACAATCAATAAGGTTAGCATGTTCACTCAATAAATTCAATCGTTATCAACGGCATTTCCTTTTGCGATGGCTAGTTTAGACAGTTGGGTATGATGCTAGACTTGCTATCCCACAGAGATTGTCCTTGTTACGTGCCATTTTCATGTATCCATTTTCTCCCCATTTGGTTCCCCAACTGCGTAATAAGATTCGATCATGCTTTTTAAATCTAGTGTTATGTTTTATTTCAATTCGTAAATATATATAAATTCCAAACAGTGTACCTGTTTTTAATTAGCCAATACTCGTCTCCATCTTCAATGCCATATCCAATAACAAGAACGGCATGATTTAAGTCTGTTGTGCTGCAATACCACTGATAATAAATACCTGTTTGTATTTTATAAATTGATATTAAAACACTTTATTAATTAAATAATACAGAAACACTTTCTCACACCTGAACCATAATATTTGAAGGAGCTATGGCTGGCATCAATCGCCACAGAAACTGGTCCGACAGTTGCAACAGCTTCCATCAGGTGTTTCTCACTTCCTTTGCTAATATCAACATACCCTGTTATAGACGCTCCAATAGATTCTTTCTTGAACGTGCAGTCTAAATTCTTTAATTGCATTTAAAGGTTGGTATTTGGGGAAACAGAATCCAAACGAGCATTTACATACTTTGGCAACATATGGATAGGACTCTTCTGCATCGATGCCACCGTTTATGTGACGTATCTAAACGCATTGTTTGGGAAACCACCTCCACAGCCATGATTTCCAAAGTCCCTCGAACAATCCACCAGATTTTGTTCACTCAAGGACACCAACTTACCAGTTTTCCTTGCATGCTGACCTTCAATTGATCCCGTCTTAAAAATGCACGTTACATTTTAATTTTGTTACCATTTCATTGACATCATTAACCACAATTTCAACTCACAGCACTGAATGCCCAACAGGATCCACAATAACCCTGCATTTAAATTCAAGAAATAATCAACAAAGAGTTTGTTTTGGACGGCTTCAAACAGTTATTTATTGAAATAAATGTTAGAGAAAACAAACTAAAAAAGGAACCATCCCTAATAAATGAACAAAACGTCAGTACTTGATCCTTAATGGGAGTAACAAATCCCTTTGTCCTCCAATCAACTTCTGTTGGAAGATCAGAAAGAGAAAGAGGAGTCAGGAAGGTGCTGCCATTTCGTTGATGGTTTTCAGGAACAAGATTTGCTTCAAACTTTATTTTTATTTAAATTAGAACAAATGTTTATTTGCCCACCATATCGGCAAACTGATTAATATCCATCGAGAATTTTTCTAGGCCTCTCGAGTATTTCATATTATGGATCACAATATCTCTTAGGTTCTTCTTAAAAATTTCTTTGCGTATAAGTTCGTCTAAGAGATTATTGTAGTATTTGCCTAAAATAATGTCATGGACGAATGTAATTCGAATTGTCGATAAACCAAATTATGTCAATTTCATATTATACATCGTATTAATGAAGAATAATTTGGAAATTTGAAGACAAATTCTAACCATAATTCTCCTTAAAAGAAGCCCAATGCCTTTCGATATTCAAATCGAAATTTTTAACATGAGAGGAAGGTGCCACCGAGACTACATTCAGTAGACAAACAGCCAGGAGCAGCTTCATTTCGAGCCTTTAAAAGTAAAACTTTAAGACACAAGATATTGTTTGAAAGCAACCGTTAATAATAGAATTGCCGTTTACGATTCAATCGTTCACTCATCAAATGATAAATCATATGAGTAGTTGTCGCAACTTGTTTGTCTAGTTGTTGCTCCTTTCTAAGACCTTGTTGATGGCTAATTAATGACATGATTTGAAGTTCATATGTGAATGTGTTTTATTGACACTCGTTTCAATTTAACATTGAATGAGAATAAATTTAAACAAAAAGAAAGTAAGTGAGATAAAAATGAGTAAACTGTCGCAACCAGATTTTCCTTACTGACTTGTTGGCTTTGTTGGTTAAGATAACGAAAACATATTTTTGAATGTTTGTATTTAGGCGATCTTTTGAGTGCCTTACGTATCCGTATAGGATGCGAAGGCACTTTTTTAATCGATCTACCATTTATAAACCTATATAAATATAGCGCCTCTACCCGAGGGCGCTCCCTGGCGGTGCAGGCTGGGTTGCGAACACGACACATTACGACTGTTGCCATTACCACCGAGCTAACTCGCAGACCAAAGAGTAGGGAATTTGAAAACTTCAAAATCGAAAGTACATTATTCTATAAAATAATTTACAGAATGGTTTGTTTGTTTTTTGTACTATTTATTTTATCTATTTCTTCTCAGACAGTTTATGCTCACGCAGAACGGCACTTAACCTTTTGAAAACAAAATAACTGAGACAGTTCGGACAAATTATGAAAAAAGAAATGAGATCTAATCTAAAATTAAATTTATCTGTTAAAAATTTGATTGATCAGACATCTGACGGATCGGCTTTAGGTGACAGATTTAACATGAGACCAGCAATTTCACTTGTTTCGGTTGGTAAAAAAGAACTATATAGCACTGATTTTAAAAATACCTAACTTGAATGGTCATTTGACCAGATAATCAGAACATAAAAAATGAAGTCTTAAGTTGGTAATTTATTTATAAAATAAAGAAAGAAATCATCTCAAAATCACCAAAAATATTTGAATATTGTATATGATTCATCAATGGAAATGTGTCATGGATTCCCTAGAATTTGAGAAATTTTATTAGCGATAAAAGGTGTTTTATATTCACAGTAAAAATGTCAACAAGATTCACAAAATGCCATTTCAATTTTAAGTTAAATAGTCGCATTCTCGGGATTATTTATTTTTATTATCATTATTCTTTTAACTTAAGGCTTTTTGGCCCAAATTACTTTTATAAGTCAATTTTTGAAATTCATTTAAAAACATCAATACTATTTGTATTTCGATTTCTGATTTCAAGTTTGTTATAAATTAAGGTCCTCAGTTTTAATGTTTCTAAAAAGGTTTCTAATAACTGTCGAACATTATTACAAATGGAATTACGAATTAAATTTAGAAATATTCACAATATAATTTTATATATTAAACGACTGACTTTCATCATTAGATATTTCAACAAACAATTACCAAAACACCAGGGCAAAATTAATCCATATCATCGGATACATCCGTAATTGGGAGTTTAAAGCCAGAATCCAATGGAAGGTCTTTATGGCCCATTCCAAGTTCATTGTTAATTTCATGTGCGACATCTTCTAAATTGTTTTGCACAGTTTCCAATTGTTTTTCCAAAGTCTTCTTGTCGCTGGAGTAAACTGAAGTTTTATTATGAAACGAAATCGCATCTATGACCGTATTAATAGCTTCAAGACCAACTGCACCACATGCCAAGCCAGCCACAAGGTTTGGATTCATACATTTCGTCCCTTTCGACGGCAGAGCTGGAATTATAGAGTTCTGTCTCTGAGACGTTCCTTGTTGCATGTGACAAATTGCCAGGTCTGCCATTTTATTTGTAAGGTCACGCTGTTGATTTAACAATATTTCTTGTTTTGTGAACAAGAGTTGTAAGTATTTCGATCTATTTTCAACATCGATTTGCTGCTTTGCATAGATGCGTTTCATCTTTTCATCTGTCATCTTTTTCCTATGTGTTTCTTTATTTTTTATTTCTTCGAACTTTTCCGGATTTACTACAATAAATTAAAGTTGATACAAAGTATTGCCTATCAAAAATAACATAAAATAATATAATAACTTAGTAATAATTTAAGTAATAAATTAGTAATAATTTAAGTAATAATCAAAAGTTTAAAAAAATAATTAAATGACTTTTTATCAACTTTTTGCATTTCAAAATATAATTTACCTTTTTTTGTGTAGTTCTTGATTTTTTCTACATCTAAATCGGAAAATATATCACTTTTCCCTGCAATCTTACCCAGATCGAACAAGGTCAAATCGTCTGCCGTGTAAACTTCATGTTCTTCAAAATATCGTTCTATGTTTGAGAACTTGGAAGAATTGACATTTCCGAAAATATCCTTCAGAGTTTGCTTCAAGTTTTTGATACCTTTTTAATACGAATTACAAAAGTTAAGTTGAAGGAAGGAATTTGTCTTCCCCTAAATTTGCAATTCACCAAAAGTCGGAAAGTTTTATTTCAATTAGTACTCTTAAAGTACGTAATTTTTGCAATTAAAAACATCGGTTACAAAGACATAAAACCATTAAAATTGTATTGCATATTAAATGAGAAGGCTGATGAGATCAATACTACGAAATTTATAAATATTAGCTTCAGCTGAAGTGAACCGGTTTTAGTAGAATGATTTTAATGTAAATTTTAAATATCGGAAAATAGTTTAGGCAACCAACCTCTGATATCACCAAGTAATTTCCTGATTTCAATGGTTTTGAAAAACTCTGCTTCTTTCAAAATGTCTTCATCCAAATATTTCAGATCCTCCTCTTTAAAAACTTTTATGATTTTAAAAGCTTCCAACATTCCGTTAATTCTTTCGTCATCTTCGCCAAAAACTACTTGCAGCCTTTCTTTTAGACTCATAACATACGAATTCGTTAAAACACTTTTTTTCGTAAAATCTGTTAAATCCGCTTATATTAATTTAAATGGTTTCACGTACCACACCTTTAATCACCAATTAAATTTAATCAAGCTTAAGTACTCATCCGGTTAAGAAATATTTATACATTTGGTTTGGAACAAACAATCAATCTGATTCTGGGAATTGCCAAGGTTATGCTTAGCTATGCCGAAATATAAATAGAATAGCTATACGTACGAGTTAGATTAATTTAATCTTGATTTAATATACAATATTATTTTAATTAGAAATGTCATAAAAATATTTATTAACAGCTCTTGATTGAAATTATAAAGGCATTAGTTTATGTGCTACGCACAAGGTGTTCCTATTCGTTTCTGGGATTACCCATGTTAGTGAAAGGAATATTTTGGCTAAGAAAAGGCTTATCATGGACATTAGCAACACATGTCACTTACCGACATCTTGCCATAGGAAACTGCAGTGCGATTCATTTTCTTTTCAATCATAATTTGTTTGTTTTTGTTGCTCTAATAGCTGATAGATATCATTGGTGACCAGCTGAGAATACATTTAACAATTACTCTAAGTAATATTACATTATCAACTTCTGATGGTTTCATATTTCTTACAAATGATGATTATTTATCCGAAAATATGTTTTTAACTTACAATATCAGTGACATGACATTTGTAAATTTTGTTTTTATACGCGGATGGATGTGCGTGATGGGGCTGTGTGATGTGCTTTAGTCGTCTGCGTGAGGCCGCGTGATGGTATCAATGGTTGTGGTTGTGGTTGGTTGTGGTTTGTGGGTTTTGCATGTTAATGAGCGTGGCTGCCTGGGTGTACATATAAGGAGTCGCTCAACGAGGCAGAGTTGGAGTTGGAATAGAGAGAATAGAGTTGGAGTGTGGAGAGTTTGGAGCGTTAGTGTGTTGAGTGAGCGTACGAAGAAGGCAGACGATAGTTGACATAGCGAGAGGATGGTGTGCGTCATGTATTGGTTGTTGTGCTTGAGTTGCGATCTGCTTACTGTTTTTGCTGTTGTTCTTTTTGCTCTAAATATTTTTATTTCGATAATTGTGTTGATTTTCGATCAATATCGACTATACAAAATAGATACCCGATAGGAGAGTTTTAGAACCTGACAATTAATTTGCTAATTACAAATAAGTTAGAACTAACCTGAAGAAATGTGTTTATGATATATTCATTCATTTCGGTCAGAAAATTTTCAGACTGATTCAGGAATTTCCCCACGCTTTGCAGAGATATAAATAGAATAGCTATATGCGATCACTGATTCAAATTCAATTTAAATTATTTCGAAATGCAATTTATTTGAAATCTTCAAAGTTATTTGAATGCAAACATCAAAACTCGACAATAAATCTTAAAAGGTTCGCAAAATTATTTCATTAAACGGTGGGATAAGAGGCAAGAGATGCAATTCCACAGTGGTTGTTTTTGTTTCGTACCATTTTCATGTATCCACCATCACCCCAATCAGTCCCCCAACTGCAAGAAAACAAAATTTTAAACAACGTTTCTTAAAATTATACAATAAAGAATTTTAATGATACATTAATAACTCCATGTAGTCATTAACTAATTTATTGGCAGTTTACCTGTTTTTAATGAGCCAATAATCTTTTCCATTTTCACTTCCGTATCCAACTACAAGAACTCCATGGTCTAAATCTTGTGAACTGCAGCTGGGTTCCTCGTAAATACCTGCAAATTTATTTTGAAAGAAGAGCCAAATCACTGAAGCATTATTTATCCAAACAAACCCGATCGATAACTTTGGAATGAATATTGGCCAGCATCAATTCCAACAGAAATAGGTCCAACAGTAGCAACAGCTTCCAGCAACTGTTTCTCATCGCCTTCCTTGAGGTCAACGAATCCTGTTATAGTTGCCCCAATAGAATCTTTCTTAAACGCACAACTGCCATCCTATAAAAACATGTAATTACACGGAGTTGGATATTTATTACTTGATTAATAAAACATTTATTATTCAATTCGACGTAAAACTTTAGAGAATAAAACTTAGAACCCATTCGACATCAAATGACAAGAAAAAAGGTTGCTTACGATATTAATCACTGGATACGGTTACGTAAACCTTTGGTGCAGATGAGCATAATAATTTGTTAAAATCATTTCTATACTTGTCATCATGACCACCAGCTCCTTTGCAACAATATTAAAAGAATAAAATACAAACAAGGGAATAACCCAAGAGGTATATGGATAAGAATCTTCTGTATCGATACCGCCATTCTTGATGATGTATTCAAACGCATAATCCATCAAGCCTCCAAAGCATCCCATGTTTCCAAAGTCACTCGAACAATCGACCAGATTCTGTTCGCTCAAAGCAACCAACTTTCCAGTTTTTCGTGCATGTTGTCCCTCAACGGATCCAGTCTAAAGTAAAGTTTAAAGAATAAAGACATTTACAAAGAAAATGTTTTCAAACTAAATGTTCTATAATTTGTAACTCACGGCACTGAAAGCCCAGCATGAACCACAGGCAAACTAAAGTAAATTTGATGGGGTTATCAGTAACTGAAATAAACCTGGGATCCGCAAAATAGTAAGTTAGCTAGTCAGTTTATTGAACAACTATTAATGGAATAGTATTTCAGAAATTATTCATACTTGATCCTTAACAGGAGTAACAAGTTCCTTTGTCCTCCAATCAACTTCAGTTGGAAGATCAGAAAGAGAAAGAGGAGTCAGGAAGGTGCTGCCATTTCGTTGATGGTTTTCAGGAACTCTGAGAGTCAACATCGATGCTCTGAACTCTTCCA
>MPNW01000350.1:35378-62602 GCA_011800805.1 Hirudo medicinalis
AGTCCTCTTGAGTATTTCATGTTGTGGACAGCAATATCTCTCAAGTTTGTTCTGAAAATTTCCTTCCTTTTCATTTCTTCTTGATTGCTGTAGAACTTACGACCTGATATATTGAGTTTATTATTTGTAAGTTATCGGACATTTGTGACATAGAAATATTAAAGGAATATATTTGAATTCCAAACCATAAGTATGCTTGAAAGAAGACCATTGTTCTTCCAAGTTCAGGTCATATTCCAAGTGGAAAGAAAACACCATCGAAACGGTGACCAAGCAGTAAGTAGCCAGAAACAGCTTCATCGCGTTAAGTTGAAACAACGTAACTAATAACTAATGTTTCTCGTCCTCTTCCTTTTATAGGCAACATTTTGAAAGAATCAAATGATAAATCACATGAGTTTGTTCTCAATTTGTAATTAGGTTGATGAATAATAGCGCTTCAAAGTTCAATGTAATCATATGTTCGATACGAAGTTAATTATTTGAACTGTATTGATGATAATTCTCCAATGTGACGAGACCGATCCAATGAAGTCAGCATTAATTTGGCGAAAAGATGAGACGTGGATCTTACGAGATTGCTTGGATGTAACGACCACTTATGAAGGAAGAGAGGTTATTCTTGCCAATTAGACTCGCGGATAATTTTTCAAAGTCCCGTTCAGAGAATCCCTGTCGATGAACTATAGAATACTTTAGCTGCACTCAACTGCTCTGATAATAGTTGTGCTAACTAAACCAATGCATCTCCTAACACCAATTCAAGGAGTCTTTCTTTTTTTAATTCTAAATTTACAAAATTTATCCGCTGTTTTATCCTATGGCAGCAAAAACCTCTTTTAGGAGTCATGACATAACAATACAAAAGTATGGATTTTATTATTTTCAACTTCCAGTTAAAGTCTAAGTTATGAACAATTCTTCACAATTAAAATGCGGAATAAGATGACCTAGAGTTGTAAACTTCTGTTTTATTTTCCTTCGAATTTATTCCACAACTTGGTCCAAAATAATTATATTTCGGTTTTTAAAGTTGTTCAAAATAATTTATATCTCCTCTTTAAGGACGAAGTAAATTTGTCTCAAACTGTTAGGTTCAATATAAGTTCAGTGGTTAAATTCCTAGGATAACGAAGTCTGAACAACAGTTCAAAGACATCAATATGCATTTCCATGTCAATATGTTGAATGATTCTAAATGTTTTCTCTGTTTTTTCTCATCTCAAGTTTATTCACCTTGTTGAGCCCTATTCGTTTTTAAATTTCCAAATCTTAATATCTTACGTTCAATCTTTTCCAAAGTTTTCCAATTATTCAAACGCATTCAACAAATAAACTTAGCACCAATTTAAAAAAAAGGGATAATTTTAAAGTCCCTAAGCAGCCCAAATACCATACCATATCATTCCAAACTATTAACCATCCCTAATACTTGACTTGAATTATTCATTGAACATTGAATTATTGAATTATTTTAAAAAAAAAAAACATAAGATTGCCTATGTTTCTGAGAAGTTTTAATAAGTTTCTCATGTTAAATAACGATAGCGAATAATTTAAAGAACAGATTTTATTCAATTAATTTATCAAGCGAGAAGGTTGTAACAGTCCCAGATCCAGCACCATTAACATAACTGTAAGTTATAAATTTAGAATATCCTTCTTCAAACAGTCGGGTAGGAGGCGAGGCTCACGATCCCACAGTGGTTTTCTTTGTTTCGTGCCATTTTCATGTAACCCTTCTCTCCCCAGTCAGTTCCCCAACTGCGGAAAATAAATTTCACTTTTCTTAAAATTCAATCCAATAAATCATTGACATTATATTTTACCTGTTTTTAATGAGCCAGTAATCGTTCCCATTTTCAGTTCCGTATCCAATAACGAGAACTCCATGGCTCAAAAGAATGGGACTGCAACCGGACTCATAATAGACACCTGAGCAAGAAATATATTTCATTTGGGCAGTGCTGATGCAACTTAATCGATAAAGAAGGTATTGATTTTATGCAGACCTGATTTATATGAATGAAATGAGTGGTGACTAGCATCAATTCCTACTGAAACTGGACCAACTGTTGCAACAGCTTCCATCAATTCCTGTTCCTTTCCAAATTGGATCTTAACGAATCCCGTGACGGTTGCTCCAATGGAATCTTTTTTGAAGGTACATTCTTTGTCCTAAAATTATTCAATGACTACACTAAAAGTCTTCAAAGCAACATCAAATGCTACTGAAACATACTTCGGCAACATATGGATAAGACTCTTCTGTGTCGATGCCACCGTTCGCCTTGATGTACTTAAAGGCATTATCCATCAGGCCTCCACTGCAACCATTGTTCCCAAAGTCCCTTGAGCAATCGACTAGATTTTGTTCACTCAATGAAACCAATTTTCCTGTTTTTCTTGCATGTTGTCCTTCAATGGATCCAGTCTATGACAGCAAAATATTTGTCACTCTCGTGTGTAGCCATTTAAATTATTAAGATATTAAATAATTTCAAACTCAAGGAATCATCGATGAACTCACGGCACTGAATGCCCAACATGACCCACAGTGACCCTGCATTCAAATGAATGTTGTTTTAGATTTGATTTTGTTTAAGTGGGGCGTAATTAGACTTTTTTTTTAATGCAGCCAAACATAAATATTAATGTTTTCAAATAGATCTCAATCAACACACTTGATCCTTGATGGGAGTAACAAGCTCCTTTGTCCTCCAATCAACTTCTGTTGGAAGATCAGAAAGAGAAAGAGGAGTCAGGAAGGTGCTGCCATTTCGTTGATGGTTTTCAGGAACTCTGAGAGTCAACATCGATGCTCTGAACTCTTCCATTGTCTGTTTAATTGGGCAGAAAATTTAATCGTTATTAATCTAACTTTGTATCTTCTTAATTATTTTTTATTTGACATTATTTTGAGGTGCTTAAATTTTATCACATTGTAACATTCTGCAATGTTTTATTGATTACCAAATTTTTATACTCACCAAATCAGAGAATTTGTTAATGCCCCTTGTAAATGTTTCAAGACCTCTTGCATATTTCATGTTGTGGACCATAACATCTCTCAAGTTCATTTTGAAAATTTCTTTCCTCCACACTTCGTCTTCATGGCTGTGGAACTTACGACCTGAAAGATTAGTTTTATTATTTTAATCTCACGATTTTTCAAAATAATATTTTTTTATGCTAACCATATGTTTGCTTAAAAGAAACCCATTGTTTCTCTGAGTCCAGTTCAAAGTCCTCCAAGTAGAAGGAAAAAGCCACCGAGAAGCAGAGGCAGGCAAGCAGGAAGAGCTTCATTGTTTCAGAATCCTTGTGTTTAACGATACTTTGTCCTTGAAAAGGCCTCTATTTTATAGATAAATGTTTGGAAAACATCAAATGATAAATCATATGAGGTTCCATATTAGCCTCCACGAGTAACAACTCAATGTTGTTGAGTGATGAAGCCAATTATTAGTAATTACATCTCTGCATTTTATGTG
Source organism: Hirudo medicinalis (assembly GCA_011800805.1). Classification (NCBI taxonomy): domain Eukaryota; kingdom Metazoa; phylum Annelida; class Clitellata; order Hirudinida; family Hirudinidae; genus Hirudo; species Hirudo medicinalis. The sequence goes on from MPNW01000350.1 coordinate 38,873, forward strand.
CGTTTGTAGGTCTCACGCTTCCTCAATCATTTATTTCTTAAAGACAATTATATATTGTAGTTGATTGGGATTTCTACCTTGATATAAATAGATTTATTTTTTATTGTTAAGCTTTTGAAAAGTTTTGATTATTTCTCGCAATTGTCGTTTATGTGACAAATTATTAATTAGCGGGGAATCATTTGGTGAACTAACTTTATTTTTAATTAATAGTAACAAACTGGGAAGATACTGTTATCACAATGATAATGGATAATTTGCATAACTTATAAGTTCTAAAGTTGAATTTATTTTAAATTTCACAAATTGTTTTGCAAACAATAAAATGATGTTATGTTGAATAATATGGAACTCATGTTTAGCGAGTTATCAGGAAATTAAGGGGTGTCCTCATGGTTTCCGTTCTTGACTCGTGAAAGTCGAGAAAGACCTCCAAGTCGTGATGTCATTACAAGTGAAATTGTAAGTCAAACTCTCAAGTGGAATCAAGGACTTCTTAAGAAAGGCAATTTGATTGAAGATCAAAAAAGATGAGAAAAGGTTCTTTCATTTGTGGCATTAATTCAAACATTACATTTAATAACCTTAAATATTATTTCGTTTCATTATTAGCAAATTAAATATTTAATTTATTTTTAAAATATGTACAGGATATTTAATCTTTATTAGTTTTATTTATTTACTTATTTTTGTGACGTAATATCGTAATGTTGAAGAGCGAATTGAGAATCACGAATCATGATTTCTTTCATCGAATGAGTCAGAAATTATCGAACTTTATTTTAGTCACGCGAGTTCATTTTCAACTTCTTCGTCACAAGATACCTCGAACAGAAAATCACATTACTGCACTATTTGTACAAAAGGTTTGATGATGATGAAATGTGATGCATTGATGTGGTCTTGATGACAATCCAACCAGCAGTCATTTCTAAGAATCACATTTAAATTATTGATTACACATTTCACCTTTAATGTATTGATTTCGAATTTTAATTTTTCGAGAATAGTAACATCCGATTATAATTACGCTTCAGGTTATGAATTTTGATTTTTTTTTTTTTTTTGAGAAGCAATTTTGAATTAATTTATTTACGAGCCTCAATTTCAACTGTAAACACAACAAGTTGACTGGCAGGTTTAGGTTTTTACACTCGAAATACCTCCTTGGTCGCGCTTAATTTAGAATGAAGTCTGCATTTTTGGGTGACACTTCACTCATCAAGTTGTTTTAATCAGAAAATTCTTTGGTGCGTCTGTAATCTCATTTTTGTCATCATCGGTTTTGTTCTCCTCATGTTCTTTATTCAGCAATCTATTAAAAAAAAAAAAAAAAATTCTTAATGTATTCCAAGGGCGCTTGTGGCGTTGCAAGCTGGGTTTTGAACACGACACATGACTGTTTACACTATAGCCGCATCTAGTAACGAATCTCAGCCAATTTGCAAACCAATCAGGTATTGTTAGATACAATCACGGCCGCCGAGATGGGGGCAAGTGCCCAGGGGCTTGGCGATGTTTTGGGTCCCGCCCGAGTTTAAAAAAATGTTTACCAGTCCTACATTGACGTAACATGTGCCTAGGGGCCCGAAATTTTGTTCTCATCGGAATCTTGCAAAGATCCACCATTATTTGTTTGCTGCTCAAAAACTTACATCAGTTTCGGAAGTGTTTCCTTCACAACAGCTCTCATCTGTACTGTTTTCCAAAATTGGAACGAATTCTGTTTTTGATTCACTACTAAAGTTGCTATCAACATCAGTGTCAGACGGTCAGTCGACTATCAGATTCCAATATAAATTTTCTTGCCTGTTCCAGAGTAAATCTTTTCAAATTTACTCTTTTATTACTCGCTATTGTTGTTAACTTGTATTAAATTATGCACTTCCTCTCTTATATAAAGTTATTACACATAGAACTTCAAAATTTAAATATAAATGCTGATTTATAACGTCGGGTGCAAACGCACCTTCCGATGACAGTAATATATAATGGTCGAATAACTCAGAAAATATTGGGGTTACATTATTGGTTATTGGAGAAGAAGTACATCCTCATAAATAAGGAAGTCATAAAATTGGGGTTTCATATTTTGAGTCCTTCTGGGAAGAATATTGGAACAAAATGCAGCTTAGAGTGCAACCCTCAAGAAGATCGTTGAAGGGTTAAATTCAAATCTGCAAGTCACGCCCTTGTTTTCCAATTTCCTCCAATCTCAGCGAGACTTGTGAAACCATTTAAGCCTTTCAATGCTTTCGTGCTTCGTTGATTGAAGCATCTTCACTTCACTTTGAAGCCAAACAAATACTTTAAAGTGTTCATTGATTACACTTTTAATTGATCCGCTTTTGGCTGGTTTTCCATCGAATTTCAATTTCAAAGGCCACGAAGGTTAGAATGATGAAGTTTCAACTCGTCAACGTCTGACGAGCAACCACATCACGTGTCTTGCAAATTTCAAACGGAGGTATATTTGTTACTCGATTTCTTTTCTTGTTGTTGTTTGAAAGTGCATATTCAGGTACAGCTTTTTGCACCTATTTATAATTTATGTCTTATCTTCAAACGATTAACTACTTTAAATATTAATTTATTAATATATTATATTATATAATTATATAATATATATTATATTTATTAACAATTCAATTATTTCCACAATTTAACTCAATTGGTTGATTTTATTTCTCCCACAAATTAAAGAAACTGTTGAGAAATGTCTTCACTTTGATTTTAATTTCTCCTGCTTATCGGGCTGTCCATAATCGGGATTTAAGAGCATCTGAATGAGCAGAACTAAAGGAATAAAAAAGAAAATGGAGTACACGGACGACAACTTCAGTCTTTCCTCCAAAGTTTCAGGACCGGGAAATCTTTCTGATGGTTGAAATTTATGAGTCAAAATGTGGTAAATTATTGGCACAAGTGTTGTGGCTGCATGAGAACTGTAAACAATTGCTGGTGTTCTTATCCAGGCCTGACCTCCTGCAATTTGAAAATTATTCTACATTTTACGAAACTCGATAACTTCAAATACAACTCATCATTCATTCATTCAAATTTAATGCTGCATTTTCCATGCACCTAAAAAGTAAATTTAAATTTAAGTAAATTAGTGCGATAATTTAAATTCTTAAAAATGTTGAAATTGAATCATTCAACAAAGCAACAATTTAAACCTTTTCCAAAAGCATAAACAGCAACAAATGCAAAGGGCAGGTGGAGGAAGATTTCCAAGTAAACAAGGACTTGAAACCACTCAGGAGGAAGCTGGAACAACTGATCCTTGAAGCACAAACTGACAATTTCTGAGGCATTCAACAGCTGTAAATAGCGTAAATGGCAAGTTTTATTGGCGTCTTTAAAGTTTAAAACCTTTAAACTTTAAGGTTAAGCAATTAATATTATTTGAAAAATGATCGAAATTTAATGATGAATCATGTCCCACCAATATTTGAATATCAGACAAAGAGCATACACTTTGCTATGTAATTTATTCACAGGTTATCAGTAAATATTAAACAATCGAAAAACCGAAATTTAGATCCAAATTCGATCAAAAGATTCAACATTCCATGCCGAACAACCCATGCAAACGCAGCAAACACTTTGAAGAGCTTTGAAGGAATAAACTCACCGTTTCGTGGAAATATTCTTTTGGGAAAACGATTTGCGAATCAAAAAAGATGGCGATGGGAATGAAAATCAAGAAGTAGAAGAAGAAGAACTTCTCGAACAACGTGCTCATCTTTGAAACGTTAACTGAACTTTACCAGCCGCAGCAGCTCAGACTGAGAAAGGGTTATTTTTAGCAGGAGGGTTTTTGTCTCGCAAACCATCACGTGGCGCATGTTTAGACGTGTTTTCTTGTATCAGTACGTTTGCATGTGTGTGTGTATGTGTGTGTGTGTGTATGTGCGAGATCCTTGAATTACTTGTGAGAGATTCTTAAAACCCTTGTGGTTCATCAGTTTCAGAACAAAAAGTATTTAAACGAAGAATCATCGCATCACAGAAAATAATTCTCACCTTGTTTTTACGTTCTGCTGCAATTCCATTCAACGAGGCTCCATCAACTCCGTGTTAAATAAACTTGAAGTGTTTATGAACAAGGTCCATCTTTAATATGAGACTCTCAGATCATAAGAGGTCACTTCTGAAGAGATTTTACTGACTACGAATCCCTTAAGAATATCGTTCTAAAAATCACGAATAAACTGCCGATGACATCGACGTGTCCCTCGTTTAATTGAATAATTGCAACCACAATTCAGGTGATTACGTTGTTGGTTTGACGACTGAAGTGATGAACAAAAGACAAAAAGCACCATTGCAAGAGTTATGTTGTTATTGTCAAGAAAAATACTGAACAAGATTTATAAAACTAAAACATGAAAACAATAACAGTAATAAGTAACAATAGTGGTGAATGTGAATAACAATAATAATATTAATAATGTTATGATTAATAATTATGGGCAAGTATCAACAACACTAACAAAACAAAACATTATTTTATTTATTTATTTATTTATTTACTTACTTACCAACTTCGTCAAAGGATCATTCGACCTCTTACAAAACCAAGTGAACTCAAGAAAACTAAACTAAGCCCCCGTGGCTCAAAAATAAAAATGAAAAACATTCGTTTGTGGACACAAAACAAGAAAGAAATTATTTGTAGGTGAGTTGTTGATTTAAGTTAAGTTCACGAACAGCCGAGTCAAAACGAGAAACAGATGATGAATTTACAGCATCAACAGGCAGGAAGTTCCATGATCTAACGACTCGGTTGCAGTTGTTAACAACAATCGTTAATAACAATTAATAACATCATTATCAACAACAATAACAAAACCTACTCGAATCGAACCAAACAATCCAAGGCTGCGAAGTTCATAACACACGAAGTTCGCAGGTTTCTTGAATCGACTTTTCATTTTTTTAAATCGAACAACTTTCAACGAGTCGAACTTTTGCATTCAACTGCTGCTCTTTTGTCGGATTTAAAGTTGGAGCAGGAGTCTTTCTGAGTTGAGTTTTTTGATCATTAAAAACTATTTCCGTGGAAATTCAAATTTTCTTTAAATAAAAATAAATTAGTAAGTATTTCGTTTGCATTTCTAAATTAATTATTTATTTAAATAAATAATATTAATTAACATCGTGAACCAGGATTACATTACTTTTAACTGAGGTCACCGCAAAGTAGAAGTGAAGCAAATAATTGTTCAAATGTGGAGGTTGAACAGGTCAACTGAACACATTGTAAGATGTCTGTTTACAACTCCTCACCGTGTTGCAATAACACTGTTACAAACGACGGGACTTACTTTATGCCGAGTTTATTGTTGGATTTGAATTATTCAGCAAACATTCAGTTATCAACTGAGTGGTATTACCGGTAATTACCACACTTACGCAATAATCCTGCTGCCAGTTATTGAGTAACGATCAGTTGCGTGATTATTTGCTGAATAGGAATGTTCTTCAAGTCCAGTATTTTTGTGGGTACTTGTGAGATTTTGTGTGATCTTGTGAGATGTCATAAACTTAATCAGCGAACAGACAGGTAGCCCTAAGAAATCCATAACATCAATGATATTCGAATAATTTCAAATAGGTGAACTATTTATAAATAACGGTGGCTAAAAACTAAAAATAATCTCAAACAATGCAATAATGTTTGCCTCTAAATTTGTTCACAAAAGCAAGCGCTCTGCAGAGAATACCAAGCCATCATTCATCGTATTTCTTAAGTTTTATGATCAAATTTTGGACGATCAGACAAAATTGCTCCCGCAACGGGACTCGAACCCGTGCTGCCATCGTGAGTCTCAAACATTAGACAATGCTTCTTGCTTTATTTATTTGTTTATCTAGTTAAAGTTAGTTGCGTAACTAACATGATTTGGACTTGGCTCCCTGCTCCCAGTAGAGTTTAAAGCTGGTATGCGATTTCGGAAAAGGTGAAAGTTGAAAAACTTGAAAGTTGAAATTTGAAAATAGCACAGTTGACCTGCGAATGGTACAGAGAATGACGTGTGCAAATTTCAAGTCGCTATCTTTCACCGTTTAGCAGTTCTTGGGACAGACAAACGTACAAGCCCACTTTCTGTTTTATGTCATAGATTCGGCATTGTTGAGTGATGCGTGAGTTTCATGTTTGCGTCTTGTTAGTTGTTTGTGTTGCTTCATTCTATTTTTTGTCTCATAACTCACTACCTTACATCGATCTTGATGTCAACAAGAACTGTTAGTTTTTCAGAATTTAAATAATAATGTAGTAACTCTAAATAATAAGTTTTGTAACGAATATTTATCACGTAGGCATTTGACGGTCCAACTGCTGATGACCGAAGTGTCATTCTGACTTGTTTCTTTATTTTCTGTTCGCATATGTTTTTCCCATGCAGTTGTTGTTGTTGAACATCATTGTACAATGTATATATCATTCAATTTAATGTTGTTGTGCAATTTTTATTAATAATAACAACACTTGAAGCTTATAGTGCTGCAGACGCTAACATCAGAAACACATCAGAGCTAAGATTAACTGGAAATTAATTTAATTAATTAATGTATTTTTAATTTAATTAATTAACTATTAATTAATTAATTATTAAAATATTTCTCTTTTTAATTAAATAAGATACAATTTCCGATGAACTCCAACAGTTAAGTTGGTCGCAAATAAATCTTAGTCGTTGCATCAACAAACAGCTGCAGAAACACTCAAGGTGTGACCAACAACAACATCGGTCGATGAAGTAACGGAGATGAAATTATATTATTATTATTATTATTATTATTATTATTATTATTATTATTATTAGTTGTTGTTAGTGATAATGAGCTTAATAATAACATTACCTAAGATGTTAGTGCATAACATTAATGGTAATGATAAATATACAACTGTAATTATAGTATTTATTATAATTGTAATTATAATGATAATTATTAATTATATAATTAATATTAATTAATATATAATTAATATATAATATAATATATAATTAATTAATTATATTAATAATTATAACTATGTAACAGTTATGATAACGATATCGTCTCCTTCACTTGCATCTCAACCTTCAGACCACGCAATGCACATAAAAAAAGTTCTGCTAATTGTGTTGTAACTTTCTGATGACGCTTGTTTCATAAATTGGGGACTTGATGCGTTTTTAACTTCAGTTTGCAATGGCGAGCAAGAGTCCAAGTAAAGATATTTGCTTTTAAAATATTTGTTCGGATTTTCAATCACATGAAAATGCATTTAATTTCGTTAATAATCCACAAAAAGTGACTGAAGAAGAAAGATTTGACATCGAACAAGTGGCGGACAAAAATCCTGTGAGCATTTTCAGAAAGTGGAGTTCAGAATACATGAAGCACAACGACTACCCTCTCCCTGTTGTGCTGGCTACATCGACCTTGTCAGTTCTAATGATAACTTTTATGAAATTCTTGCATGAACAAGAGAGTAATTCATTAAGTCTAGCTACATTTCATGCAAATATGTATTTAATTACGAGTCTTATGTCGTTGTGTGAGCAGTTGTAATAATGAAATAATTTTAATCGCAAGAATAAATTCTTGAATCAATTCTTTCAGGGAAGGAGTTCCTTCGTCAAGAGTGGTTTTGTTGAGAAGTTTTGACGAGAATGGTTTTTTGTTTTTCTGCAGCTATTTGAGCAGAAAAGGAAGAGAATTGGTATTTCATTTAATAATTAAATAATTAATGTAATTAATCAATAAATTTAATAATTTAATTAAAATAATTTAAAATAATTCATTAATAATGATTTATTAAGATGTTTATTTAATTAAGATTTTATTTAAATATATTATTTACTAATTTATTGATATCTAAATTATTAATCAAAACTTTAAAACATGAATCAAGAATTAATGCACCGAAGTTGATTTGAAGCTCCACTCTGCAAATGCTTTTATAAATTCACAGGAAGAAAATGCTCGAGCAAGTCTGACATTTTTTTGTTTCAAAACATTGCACCAGGTGAGTTCCAACGTTTTATTTTTGATTGAATCCTTGGAGAACCACCACCTTTCGTTTGAATTTCAGGTTCGCATCGAGGGAACAGTTGAGAAGTTGAGTGAGGAAGAAAATGCGGAGTTCTTCGATGAACTCAAAACTGATTACCGAATAAGTTGTCATGCCACCGAAAATCCACGCAAACTTCAGAGCAAAGATGTAAGTTTAAATTGTTTTAATTATTGTACTTGTTTAAAATTGTGATGTCATGCTTTCAACTTCTCAGGATTTGAAGAGAATTCAACTAGAATTGGAAGAGAAGTTTAAAGGGAAGAAAATTGAAAAACCAGCATTTTGGCAAGTGTTGCGAATATAATTTGAACTCCTGACCTTTAAGGTCATTGAGTGTAACAAGTTTTTACATTGTAAAGGGGCGGCTACAAACTGACAGCTCAGACATTCGCATTCTGGCAGGGTCACTCAAGCAGATTGAATGACATCTTCCACTTCAAACGTTTGGATGCTGAAGAAGAAGTCGATCCTCAGGTGACAAAACCTGCTGCAAATGGATGGTTCTACGAGAGATGGATATCTTAGTAATATTCACTCTCCTACATCCACTCACACTTTCATCCAGTGGTGAAATTGATTATTGATTGTTATGGAACTTGGGAATTGGGAACTTAACACATTCACTGTCATGCTATCGATCATTTAGTGTTCTCTACATTTAAAATACAGTTAAAATGCAGTCATCCAAATTGTTTGTTTTGTTATTTCGCACAAATTCTTAAATATTAAAAATTCTTAAAGTTTGCGAAAAGTTTTATAATAACCGCACTTGTCCTAATTAACATTTTAAGCTGAAAATCGGTCATAAAGATGATGTATTGTATTCAATTTTAAATTATTGTCACAATTTAACATAATTATAATATTTAACTATTTTATAATATGTAATTATAATATTTTATTTTAATTATAATTTAATATATAATTATTATTATAATATTAATAATTATGTTAAGTTTCAAAGGTTGCCAGTGAGATTATTATTATATTTCCTGAAAACATCTGCATGAATTCCAAGTTCTGATGACTGAGAATTGTTGGAGTTGACAATCACCTTAGCCTTAGGCAGCCCACTACAAAGAGGTGTTACATTCAAAGCATCCATCAGACTTCATCGAGCCAAGTGGATGACAAAATCTGCTTATTCATTGAAGATTTGATGGGAACGGTTCAAGATGACATAAAAAGAAGAAAAAGGAATTGCAAACATCCGTAAGAAGAACTCACAGTACTTACGTGTAAAAAATATTTTAAAATTAATTTTGTACGTTGCTATGGGAACTTAAAGTAGAACTTAGCGCTTCAATTCTAACAGATACACCTGTCAATATGTTTTGCTCAAATTGCCAGAAAAAATGAAGAATTAAAGCAGTTAAAGTGCTAACAAACAAAATGGATGAAAACATAGGCCTAATAGAAATAGGCGAAACAAAAGCAGGTTGACATTGATTTCTGAAAACAACCTGCAACTAAGAAAAAAAGTTGGCTAAGCCATCTGCAGCTGACAATGAATTACATTTCTGCTTAGTCTGTGGTGAATCATTTGAGGGGACTGGATTCAGTGTCTGGAATGCTGTAAATGGAAAGCACAATTTTTATTGACCTGGATCTTAACAAGATAAAAATTATATTTAAAAGGTTAAAATTATAATGGTAAAAACAATTAACAAGCTCATTTTAAAAATAGGTTTCATGAAATTATGACTAAAAAACTAAAAAAGACTCAAGTGATGCAAACTTCTGGATTCAAGACTTTGAATCCTAGAAATTTTGGGGCGGTCACGAAACTTGCCACTTGAATGGGATGCACCATGATAGGTGAAGAAATTGCTGGATTGGATTGCTGGAAATTGCTATATTTATGTTTAATTAGTTTTCGATTATATTCACTATCTTTTAGTTCTACGGCGAGACAAAATCTCAGACAGAAGCATATAGAAGATCTCAGACAGAAGCATACAAGATCTCAGAGAATCTCGAAGCCCACATTGAAGAACTTTCCTATTCAGCAAATAATCACGCAACTGATCGTTACGCAATAACTGGCAGCAGGATTATTGCGTAAGCGTGGTATTTACAGTTAATACCACTCAGTTGATAACTGAATATTTGCTGGAACATCCCAACAATAAACTCGGTATAAATTAAGCCCCGTCGTTTATTACAATATATATGACTTTACGAAAGGATGCCAAGAAGCAGGCTGATATAGAAACCTTGCATAAACAATTGGAAGGTAAGAGAAACGAAATAAAAAGAGTTCAGCATAAAATCAAACAAGAACTTGAAAAGAATAGCCGAGAACTTTTAATAAATTCAAATAAATTAGCAGTAAAATTTTGAGTTGAAAACATTGTTACAACTTATTTTAAATGTACCGCCATGAATCAGAAATAATCAGAAGTAGAAACACAAAAAAAAAACAACGAAAGGTTTCCACCCTTAAATAAAATCGATTGCATCAGTTTTGTCGTCATGGAAACATTTAACATAAACTTTGAAGCACAACTTAAAGCGAAACTTTTAACAGCTAACGAATTTTAAAATAAAATCAACGTCAACATCAGTTTTGGAGCATCGATCATCAGGTTTAAACAAACAGTTACTACCGGACAATCAAAATGTCGGACGTGTACCTAAGAAAAAGCAAGCATATCAAACGTTATAAAAGCCATGTTTCTCTCACATTTTCTCTGTTATATTTTATGGTAACTTTTCTTATAAATTAGAAATTCATTACTGAACTTGTCACGTTATGAGAATTTAACAGAATGGGCTTTTACAGTTATTCCGATAAGAACTATGACGATTTTATTTCTTATTAACAAAAAATATTATCATGAATCAATTCTGAGATTTCGTAAAGCCTTAAAATTCTACGAGATCTTTCATACCTCCAAGCTTGGTGGATTCGCTCTCATATGTTGTGGTGTCGCTTCGAAAGTCTTCAGCAACTTCATAGACTTCTCAAAGAAAGAAAGCAACACTCTTAAAGTATTTTCTCTCCTCCATTATTTCATCGGAGGAGCTGCACTCATGGAAGGAAGTGTCGGACTCGCCTGGTTGCTTTTCAAGCAAAAGCCACTTTTCAATCATGTAATGATTGTCGATTGATGGCTAAGTTGTTTTATGGTATAAATATATTATAGGTTGAAAGAATAATCTCGATTTTATACTACATGTATTTTAAATTCAATTGGTTTTATGGAGTTACTTACATTTGCAGGCAAAACGTCTGCATATAGCATGGTCATCAATATTCTTTATAGCAGCGTCGGCTAACACGATCATTTTCCAAGTATTTTTAAAATATTTTGTTTTTAATAATAAATTGGTGCAAAATCATGAGTCTAAATTTCAACGGACTGCATCATTAATGATTAAGAGCAACCATTTAAATGGTCGTTGCGATTACACAATGTTTCTAATTTCACCACACACTAGATGTGGATGCTACAAGCCTGATTATGAATTTTAATTCCTTCAACTAAATACTAAACTATTTCAAAATTACATATTTGCCCTAGAATCAATGAAGATGTAGGCGCTATTTTCGTACATTCATGTCCAAGCTTATGCTTTTGATGAGATTGTCATCAAATTGATGAATGAATGTTATTTTAAAGACGGAAATGAATCAACGAGAACCAGACCATTTGATGCTCACTCCGAAGAAAGCAACATCCCTTGAATGGAAGGCAATTCAGTCCTTGGTTGGCAACAATTTCTTGCCATCATTTAAAATTATTGCAGTAACATTGTGATCAATCCGAAATAATAACAATAACCTCAGCAAATAACGAACCAGTACAGTTTGTTTGGCCTTGCTATTTTGTTTTATGCAACATCTCACAGAGGCTGTGAAAATTGGTTTTGGAATAAAGTTGTGTTGTTACCCCGAGTAACCCTGGATACCGATGTACATACATGTATATCCAGCCCTAAGAATGTCATAAAACTCTTTCACAGATTCATTGTTTCAATGACCTCCTCATTTGTCTTTTCAGTTTCAGTGCTGTGGTTACAACAACTATGCGGATTGGCTGCACAAAAACTCTACGTTCATCTTCAGGGAGGTAATTTTCAATATTTTATTAAATAATAAAGTTAAATATTTCATATTATATTTAAAATATCAATCTGTGTTGACAAGCCAAAACATTGCGTTAGACACTTGCGTCGTTAAGTGGAACTTTTTTATGAAAAAAATGCAGAACAAATGTATGTGACATAAAAAACATGAATTTCAGAATGTAATTCCATTGGAATGCTGCATAGTTGAGAATGGAAATGCCATGGGAAAGGATTTGGATGAGATCAGGTGCTTAGAAGAAGCCAAGAGAACTCCCAAAAAACCGAATTTTATTCATGTTTCGGCAAGTTTTTCATTAAAAATATAATCAGTGAAACTATCAGTGCCAATGAACCTGAATAATGCAACAAAAATCGCAGAATTGCTTACTTTACTATAAAACATCGATTAATTTTATTTTGTAATCCATTTCCAAGATTCTTTAGCGAAGTAGTTTCTGTACTCGTTAGGAACTTAAAATAACGATGTCGAAATAAACTGTCAGAGCATTTAACCCCATTTCAATCAAATCAAATGCAAAGTCAACATGCAAATTCCAGGGATGCAAAGAAAACATCAAAAGCATGATCAACGCTCTCGGAGCTACGACCACCATTTTGTGTTTCGGCTTCTCTGTTTTTCAGGTGATGTGTCGTCAGCAATAAATTCGATAATCTCTGAAATATTATAATTATTCTGTAATTTTACTCCAGTTGTTATCCTTAATATTGACCAACAAAATTAAAATCAAGAGACCAAGTGATAGCGACGTCTTAGAAGATTAAATTTCTAGAAAAATTCGAAAACCTCTGCGAAAACAAGTCGATCGTTCCGTGGATGTTCTTGTAAAATACTCAACAAATATCGTATTTTTCATTGTTTTAAAAATTGTATCACAAACTATTAGATTTCCTTTAAAAAAAACATGTTTAAAATTTATAAACATTTAAAAATTAGCAGAATTAAAATAATGCCTCCAGTTTAAATTCTATTATTTCGTCTCCAAATACTTTTATCTTAATGACAAGTCCGAATTTTTTAAAGACACAAGCGAAACAATATTTAATTATTAAACATTAAAACACTCCAATTGATTTGTACTTCCAGCATGAACAATTGAATCTGAGCAACGTTCAAATATTTAAAAAATTGCAGGAAAAGTTATATATTTTGTATTATGTCGTGTTCCCAGCCCAGCTTTATTCCTCAAACACTCATGGTTGTGTGTGTGTGTGTGTGTGTGTGTGTTGTTAATTAACGTCCATTTCATAACTAGATGATTAGGACGGTACACTCATGGTTAAAGGGGAACTACATAAATGGAAGCAATCCTGCAAACAACAATATATCAACCAGGCAGCATTTGTTGAACGGGAAATTAAAAAAAGATCAGGAAAAAACTAAAGGAAGTGAAAACATTCACATATTGTTAATGAGATTGTCGCAGACGATTTAAACAAGATGAATAAAAGCTCAAAACAAATCTCTTTCAATATTTTTCAAATTTTACTAATTCAAGATTTTCTCCCTTTTAATGCATTTTAAATTAATTTTCCTTGATTATTCTGTCTTTGATTTATTTTTATTATTTCGTCCTTTTTTTTTTTAGCTTCTCAGTACTTCCACCGATATTTTGTTTTTCTTTCGATATTTCTCTTTTGACTCCTATCCTTTAAATCGTTCTTTCCTTTGTTATTATTGTTACTTGTTGTTTGGCCCACCGAAGTCAGGTTTTTAGAGTGTTTGAATTACTGCGCTATTAGTACCTCAATGAAAATTACATGTTAATTACTAATATATTAATATGACTGCGCAACATAATCAAATGTTGTCGCAATCTAATTTCTAGTCAACGAGTTATCCCGAAATAATTAATTATGCATTGATGCATGGTGTCCTGCCACTCCGGTTAATTCGTTTATTGAATTTACTGGTGGCTGTTTTTCGCGCAACAAATTAAACAAATTAAATATTAAATAATCAAAGCGTTAGAACCCAAAAATATTATTCGCTGGGTAATTGAAATGGGAAATGGTGGAGGATTGGTTTACTTATTTAATTTAGCTGGTTAATTGAACATTTAAGTAATTAATTAAATTATAGAAAAATAATTGGTGCTGAATTATCTTAGAAAAACATGTTGAAAGAAGTTGGTTATTCTAAAATAATTCAAAATTGCTGCAATTTCATTTGTCAGCAATAAATAGCCTCGCATGACCTGGGAGATGATCTTTCAAGTCTCTTGAAAATAATTTTATAACGATTACCATGCAGCACACGAGCTTATAATTGGAAATTTTTTGAGTCATCAAGAAAAATTGGTCGAATGGGGACTTATGCATTTAATTTCTTACTTGATTTTTAATGGAAAAACCGAAATTTAAAATCGAGCAGAGTAATTTTAAAATATCACAAATGCATATTTAAAAAGTGTTCTTTTAAAATATCTATAAATTGAACTGTAGGAAATTTTAGAATGCGTTTAAAATTAATTTGGAATATTTAGGCGACAAGTAACAAAAATAGCATAAAAATCGAATAAAATTCACCGGATAAAGATATAACCATAACAAATAATTAAAATGCAAACATTTTGTAGTGTGCAGAAATTTGGCTAAGTTCTGTAGCTAAGATTTTATTTTTTTAACATTTTTAATAATATGATAATTATCATCTCATATATTCTCAGTTACAATTTGACACTAGGATGTGTTCATTGTAATGTGTAGTGTTTTAAAATGTTGAATTATGACCACATAATGATCTGAGGACAAAATACATTTATTCATGTGTTTTAACACAGCAGCGTTCAAGAAAAGTTGGAAACTCCTTGAATCAGCGCTAAGCGTTGCAAACCGAAAGTATGCCAACCAATGAGAACCAATGAGAACCATTGTGAATATTAATGAACAGGTTGTAAACAACGTAAGAATTTCCAAAAGGACTGATTACAGCTTTCCTTAACATATAAAAAAAAACAACAATTTAAACGACATTACAGGATTTTTTTGACAACTTTTAAAGACCGCAATTGAAAGTTTTGCACGGCTGCCTTGTTGAATTATTCGAGAGCATGAATCGATGAATCCGCTAATTTTATCATAAAATTTGATGGATCCACGTTGAGTAATAAAACACAAAACAAAGTGATGTTTCTCTTAGAAAATGTCACCAGTGGTTAAACTTTTGACTTCCATTTGTATTAATATGATAATGAGCAATCATTAATATTCAAGCGACTTATGATCAGCCAGCAGCATAGATTTCAGTATCGAGGCTTGTGAATAAACTTGGAAATTTCTTGCATCAGCACGCGTTTACATATTGAAATATCAATTTTCCAAGTCTTCAAGTTTCTTTCAAGGTAACAAGTTTTCTTTGCACGAACATAAATCGCGTTTTATGCCAAATGTGAAGAGTCCAACTTTTGAATTTATAAATTTTTGATAACAGCGATGGGTCTCAAAGAAAAGCTGAAGTCAATCTTTAAAGGGGAAGATAATAAGAGAATCAACGATATGGTGGCAACATTGAAGCGAATTAAAGTTTTTACAGAAGACGATCTGATTCACTTGGACAAAGACATCTTAAAAGACACGGGGTTTTTCGGAGACATCGAGATTAAGAAGCTCCTTTGCGCTAAACCAGGTGAGTTCACAAATTTAACTTTTGACTGTTTCTCTTTCCTTTTTGATGAGGCCGGTCTTAAGATAATAAGCCCTTCGACCGGATGAATGAATAAATAAAATAAATAAATAATAGGAGTGTTATTCGGAATAATTATATTTCTCAATTGACATTCGACATGAGTGAATATTTCAACTTCATTTATTAAATAAACACCATTTTAAACCATTTTTTAAAGGTTCGAAAAGCTTGAGAGAAAAGCTGGAAGAGATATTTGTAAAAGTAAATGCTTCCAAGATATCGGACATGGAGAAATATTTTGAGGAAAACGAGGTTTACTCAGCAGAGGATTTGGCCCTTTATGATCTGGAAAAACTTGCAAATGAAAAATTAATTTTCAGTGACTTGGATGTCAACAAAATAAAGAACTACATAAGAAAGGGTACATTCTGATTTGTATTGATGCTTATTATCATACAAATACATCAGACGCTCAATGAATTATTTTAAATTTTTATTTCTGATGTTGCAGAGTTTCCTGATAAATTTGCTGAAATTGGAAAGATAGATGATCACAACAGAGTAAAAGATGCATTAATGTTTAAAGTTTCCATGAAAAAGAAAGAACTTGAAGAAGAAAGGAAAACAAAAGAGTTGGATTCCTTGCACAAAGAAAAAGAGCAATTGCTGCAAGAGCGACATGATACTCAACTAAAATTGGCAGATCTTATGATTTCTCAAACAAACAACCAGGGCTCTTCAAGACAATCATCTGGGACCAAAGCCTTGCCTGTTGGAAACCTGGATCCAAGAGTTGCAGCTGGTTTAGCTTGTACCATGGTGATTGGAGAGCTTGCTGGGGCTGGCTTGGATATATATTCGAGTGTCTCGAGAAATGCAAACAATGAATCCAATAAGCAACTTCTTGAAGAAAAGCTGCAAAAAGTGAATAGAGATTTGGTTCGAGTTGAAAAGTTGATTGACAACTGCTCGGATAGCCAGGCCCGCTTGACTTCATCTTCCACTAACCTGGCAATTGAGGACAAGCCAGAATGATTTAGAACCAACTGAACATGGTTTGAATGGACCAGTTTTTTGGAGCAGGCAAACAGCTTTTATTTTTTAATAAACAAGTTCTTGTAATTTTATCATTTATTTATTTCAAAAGTGAGCAGGCGACATAAACTATAAGTAAACTAAGAAAGCTTTCGACATCAATATTTATTAAATATTTTAACTTTTCGATAAAATAAAATACTAGTGTCTTTGCTTTCCTTATGTGTCTTTAGTGTGAAATTAATTAATTGTTTGCCGCTATTCGACCAGTACTATACTTTACTGTTGTAATATTTACGCACACAAACAAAATTTATCCCCTACCATGCATGAGAGCAGTTAATTTGTGGAACAAGCCAGATGAGGAGACAATGTACTCAGATTCAGAACTATTTGAAATGGGACTATCGAAAGTTGGATATTGAATTACATAGGAGTGGTTTAACACACAGACATTAGTCTATTTAAACCAATATGAATTAGCATAATAATTGAAACCAATATGAAATAGCATAATAATTTGTGTAACATAAATGAATAAATATGCTGGTGGATTGTTGAACATGAAAATATAAGGTACCCCCCCCCCGAAAATAAGCCCCAGCGCCTCTTTTGGAGCAGAAAATTAATTTAAGACACTGTCTTATTTTCGGGGAAACACGGTATCATGAACGTCATGAATGATTTCGAGTTATAACTGTTGGAATAATCTTATTTTGCAACATATTTTATGCCTTGTTAAAAAATTTGCAAACAAATTAATGCTTTTGAATTTCTATAAATATTTGAAAACATAAGTACAATTTGTCAAATGTTTAGGTTAATGGTGTAAAAAGCTAATTTTTAGGTAAAAGAAGTGATCTAGGCTGTTCCAAGCTCCTTCTGGGAGATGACTCTACATTGGAAAACAACCGGGAACAGCACTTGAAATTGAGCAGGTCAAACTGTCGTGTGCAGCGGGAATTAATGCTGCACACACATTCGCATTTTTTATAGTTTGTATTTAGTCGATCTTTTGAATGCCATTTGTATCCGAATGGGATATGAAGGCACTTTTTAATCGATCTACCATTTATATAGCGCCCCTACACGAAGGCACTCCCTGGCGGTTCAGGCTGGGTTGCGAACACGACACATTACGACTGTTGCCATTACGACCGCATGCAGGAACACAACCCATTCGACCAACCTGCACGAACATGACAATGTTATAACATAATTTTGAAATTTTATTTTTTTAAAATAATGTCATAAAAGTGGCATTTTAAGTAAAAAAAAGTATCTTTGGATGTGCTGGTCGTTGGTTTATGAGTTTTAAGATTTTTTAAATATTTGAAAAATTCAAGTAAACATTTCAAATAATTTTGAAAAAGTCATTGTTGATTTCACACAATCCCAGTTATCCAGTGAGTTACTCGATATTCTAAAACATATTATTACTGGCTATTAATATTAAAGATAAATGTGCTTGAATTTAAATTTAAATTTAAAAATGTACCTGAATTTTAAAAGTATTAAGAAAACATTTATTGATCTCCAAATAATATCTTTTTAACTTTACCAATGGTTGAACCTGCCAGTATTATCAAACAAAAACACTTTTTAGCAGAGCAAAATGAAATTTGAAGACGATGACGAGGTGGAAAGTAAAAATGTGCATGAATACCTGGTGGACGATAGCGATGATGATGAGGAGGATGAGGAGGATGGTAAATAGAAATTGGAAATTTTTGAGGTACAAATAATTTAATTTTGACAAAATTTATTACGCCCAGACAACCAAAATGTGGAAGGATTGATTGACGATAACCCAATTGAAGAAGAAGAATCCGATGATGATGATGATGATTATGAAAACGTCAGGAAGAGGGAACATTCAGATTCCGAAGATTATGAGGATGATTTTAAACTGATTGAGGAAAACACCGGCCGAAAACTTAAAAGGGTTGGTTGTCATCAAGTGGCATTTTAATAAATATTTTAATCATTAATTTATTGAATATAAATGTGACATCAAAATCTAATTTTATAAGCATAAAAGAAGGAGAATTGTCATGGAATCGGATGAGGAAGATGACGGCAAAACTGGAGAAGGGAATGCAGAGTCTCCTGATTATGAAAGCAGAATGGAAGAAGACAAACACAGCGAGGCTAGTTTGGCAGAAGGTGAGTCATAAGATTTCAGTTTAATAATTCATTCGAAGTAGCAACTGCGCAAATTTCGAATAAAACTGTTATTAATAACTTTGTTTTACTTAATTCTCCTTGTATTGCAGAGGATGAAGATGATTTCATTGTGTATGGTGAAGAGCAGGATCAGCCACAAACAGATACAAAGAAGAAGAAACGAAGGACCTACAATGATGCGTAAGTTTTCTGATTCTCAGGGACGTAATTTTGGGAGGGAAAGTTGATTTTATTTGTATCGAATTGTTTGAATTTCTCGTACTTATAATTTAATGTTCGTTTGTAGGGTGATGCAAGATGCTTATGAAGTGTTTGGAGGAGATTTTGACTTTGCAGAATTAAATGAATGTCAGGATGACGAGGCAGAAGAAGATGTGAGTAGAACGTTCAGTGATGTAGATTCCACAAATAGGTAATTATAAAATATTGCTTTAATTTCTCCAGTATGATCAGGAAGATGAAGAAGGGGATGTAAGAGTGGGCAAGTACTCCAAAAAATTACCAACAGCTCAACAATTATTTGAGCCTGGAGCATTGGAAAGAGCTCATCTCACAAGTTTTGACCAGCAAATCCGAGCCAACGATGTGCCAGAAAGATTCCAGCTTCGAAGCATTGCAGTTTGTCCCTCCGTTGAAGGAGAGCTGGAGGAGGAAGCAGAATGGATCTATAAACATGCCTTCAACACGCCTCCGATATCCAGACAGGACTATTTTGGTTCTGGACATAGAAAAGGTCCCTCAACCATTTCAAAGATAAGAGAGGCTTTGAATCTTATGAGGAATCAGAAATTTGAGGTTTGTATGAAAATTTGATTCTTTTTCCATGAATTCATTCGATTAACCACTTTGTTTGGCTTATAGGTTCCATTCATAGCTTTTTATCGAAAGGAGCACATCGATCCAGAGTTGAATATAACAGATCTGTGGAAGATATTTCATTGGGATGAAAAGGTATTAATAAGGATGCTTCATAATTGATATCAAATAACCTAATTTATAATTTTATTTTGNCGATCCAGAGTTGAATATAACAGATCTGTGGAAGATATTTCATTGGGATGAAAAGGTATTAATAAGGATGCTTCATAATTGATATCAAATAACCTAATTTATAATTTTATTTTGAACAGTGGATGACGCTGACATGTAGGAAGCAGAATTTGGTCAGACTGTTTGAACAGATGCAACAACTTCAATTTGAGGAGAGTTCTTTGGACAAACCACTCGATTCTTCATTTAGGCGTCTGACAGAAAAAGATATTGAGAGGTAATTATTTAAGTGTGGTTCATTAGTCAGCTTTCCAATTTTTTCTGATTTTGAAAACTTTATCATTTACAGGATCAAATTGGCTCAAACAATGGAACAGCTGAAAGATATTCTCGACCACTTCAACTTGTATTACTCTAATGATGTCCTCAGAATGAAGGTCTTTTTAAAGTCAAAGAAGGAAAAGATGCAGGAAGAGGGAGTTGAAGACCCTGGAAATGAAGAGGAGCCTTCAAGCACCATCAAACATTCCAAGAAGAAATCAGGATATAACATTTGTGTGGAGGCGGGATTGAGTGAAATTGTTCAAAGGTTTGGTCTGACATCTGAACAATTTGGTGAGAACTTGAGGGACAATTACCAGAGGCATGAAGTGGAACAGGACCCAAGGGCACTTAACGAACTGGCTGTGGATTTTATTAATGGGTAAGAACTTCAGCTTCAAATTATGGAAAGTGAAGATGATATTTGCAAATCTTGAATAATTTGGGACAAAAATAAATATTGTAGGATATTTAGCAGATGCTGTGATTAAAATTAATACCAATTTAATTCGTCTCAATTTCAACAGACAATTTAGCAGCACCGAAGAGGTAATGACAGGGGCAAGATACATAGTCGCCATGCAAATTGCTCACGATCCCCTTACCAAGAATTATATCAGGGGATTGTTTTATGAGAAATGCATGATAAATGTCAGGCTAACTCCGAGAGGCATCAACGTGAGTAGTGCTATTTTTATCTCTTTCTTAATTTCATGTTGCCGCAATTCAGAAATAAATCGAAATATTATTTAACAGGAAATCGATGAAGGTCATCCATGCTTCTGCTACAAATATCTCAAGGACAAACCCATCCGTGACTTGGTTGAAGATCAATTCTTAAAAATCCACCAGGCAGAAAGCGACGGTTTTTTGACTGTAGAGTTTTCAATCGATAGTAAAACATCAAGAAAGGCGTATCTGGAAGATGTAAAACAACTTTATGTCAGAGTAAGTTTTGAATGAACAATGATAATAAGTAATGAGTAATTATCTGTGCATTTCAAACATTTTAGAATGAATACAGCAATTTGGTTCAAGATTGGAATAAGCACAGAATAATGGCAGTGGAAAAGGCTTTCCATGGAATTTTGTATCCGCATATGATTATGGAGATCAGGAATAAGTTGCTGGAAGAATCCAAAGAATTTGTGGTGAAAGCATGTTGTAGAAAACTGTACGGATGGTTGAAAGTGGCTCCATACCAGGTGGACCAACCAATCGATGATGACGATGAAGATTTTGATACTTCACATGGTCTCAGGATCATGGGCATAGCTTATTCAGATTTAAGGTAATATTTGCTAATATTGCGTATTTGTTGGTAGAATGTTTCACTAAGTTGAGTTACGTTTTTAGCGATGAGTCTTCGTATGCTGCTATCATTGATGGTGATGGGGAAGTGATTGACTATTTGAGATTGTCACACCTATGCAAGAAAAAGAATAGTTATAGAAAAGATGAAACAGAGCTCAAGGTATGCAATTGCCTTATGCAAGTATTGCAAAAACTTTTAAATTAACATTGTTATATGTTTGATCAGGAGAGTGATTTGAATCGCATCAAGGACCTGATCGTCACAAAGAAGCCGCACGTAATTGCCGTTGGAGCAGAATCCAGAAAGGTGCTGATGCTCGTCGATGACTTGAAATCCATTGTTTCTGCTCTCGAACAAGAACAACAGATTGCCCCTATCAGTGTAGAAATTGTTGATAATGAGCTTTCAAGAGTATATGCAGCATCTAAGAAAGCAGAGGTTAGTTTCAAACAATACTGAGTTGAAAAAGTGAATGAGTCGTTGAGATTGAATTGTGATTATTTGTGTTTTGTTGTAGCATGACTTGAAAGAATACCCTCTGATGCTCCGACAAGCTGTTTCAATTGCAAGGAGGCTGCAGGACCCTCTCATTGAGTTCTCACAATTGTGCAATCCAAATGAAGACATAATATCTCTTAGATTCCATCCTCTTCAGGTGAGATCTTACATTTTATTGATTCATAAACAATTCTTGCACGACCAATCATAACATCACAAATGAATTAAATCTTGAAATCTTCTACTTGCTTTCAGGAATATGTCAGCAAAGACGCACTGCTGAACAACTTGTANACTTGGAGTTCGTCAACCGAGTCAACGAAGTAGGAGTGGATCTCAACAGGTGCATTGCTCACCCTCACACTGCTAACTTGATCCAATTTGTTTGTGGTTTGGGTCCAAGAAAGGGCTATTATTTGCTAAAGGTTCGTTAGCATGGATATCTTTAATGCATGAAAACCTTCTATTTACTTATTATTTCTATTTGTAAAGTTATTCTCGTGATTATTTCTAGATCCTGAAACAGAGCAACAGCGCTTTAGAAAATAGGATTCAGCTCGTCACCAACAATTACACAGGAATGGGTCCAAGAGTTTTCATAAATTGTGCCGGATTTGTGAAAATCAATGCTTCATCAATAGTTGATGGGTTAGTTAATTAATTAACAAGTGATGAAAGTTTATTTCTAATTATATATATATATATATATTACGTTACAGAAACGAGGGCACCATGGAAGTTCTCGATGGTTCAAGAGTTCATCCAGAATCCTATGAACTGGCGAGAAAGATGGCAGTTGATGCATTGGAATGTGATGATGACAATAATGCAGCAGCCGTTGAGGAAATTTTAGAGAATCCAGAGAGGCTGAAAGAATTGGATCTTGATGCCTTTGCCATTGCATTAGAGAAAATGGTAAGCGACATTTACTATTTTTAAAATTAATTTTAAATCAAATAATGGTTTGTGGAATTATTCACAGGAATTCGGAAACAAACACGCTACGTTGTATGACATTCGAGCTGAACTAACTCTGATGTACAAGGAAATGAGGACACCTTATCGAAGTCCTTCCTTGGAGGAAACGTTCAACTTACTGACCAAGGAAACTCCAGAAACATTTTATATAGGTTTGCTAACAATTAATTCGATTGTATTCCAAGACTATTTCTTTTTAATTTGATTGACTGGAAACCTATTTCAATTTTAGGGAAATTGGTAAGCTGCAAAGTAATTGGCATTGCTTACAAGAAGCCCAGAGCAGATCAAAAGGAAAGAGCCAATCCTGTTCGAAGTGAAGGAACAGGATTTTGGCAATGTCCATTTTGCCAGAAAAATGATTTCTTTGAGTTGTCTGATGTAAGTCGAGGTACTGCAATTCGCAAAATGGCGTTACAATCTTAAACCAACAAATTGTGATTTTAGGTAAGATTTCACTTCGGCATTTGTCAAGGACATCCAGCTGGTGTCAAGACGATACTTGACAATGGTGTCAGTGGCTTCATTCCTCTCAGGCTCCTCAGTGACAGCCATGTTTCACACCCAGAGGAAAGAGTAAAAGTGAGATGAAATATTTCTATATTTTTATGA